>DWJZ01007266.1:0-12267 GCA_018249125.1 Asbolis capucinus
TGTCTGGTGCTGAAGGCCCATTTGCCAAGGCCAACCTTGACTGAATTATATCTCTATTTCAATCATAATAGCATTAGTAATAATTCATAGTTTCTCCTCGTAACTGAGGAGGTTTAGAGCATAATATATATACATATAATATTACGTTCTTATTACTGTTTCAGCAAAAAAATTCAAAACGCCTTACAATTATTTAGCCGTTAGTTGAAGCAGTCGGTTTTGATTTAATTATATAACTTGTTAATATCCTGTATTATTGAAAAGAAGCAATTAAAATTTAAGGAACAAAAATGTATCCCGTATTAATGTGATATTTTTTTACTCCCAAACTTTAATTTACATTCCATATTACTCGTGAACATATGAAGCTCAGAGAAATTCATAATATACACCAATTTTGTACCCAATTCGCTTGAGGCACCTCTACGTGCCAGGAACGTTTATCTTTTTTAATAATGCGCGTAAGTGCGAATTGTACATACATATGGTTTCGAATTTCATATGAAAGCTTTCGTTATATCGATATTTTTTGTACGATTGCACCGTTTTGTTCAAATTAATTCTTTGTTATTTGTTATGTCAGTTGTAGTAATATCATTAGCCTCTGAAAATTTAAGGTATTTTACCGTTCAAAAGATACAAAGTTTTTATATAAAGTAATAGTTTTACCATGTCCATGAGAGACTCTTAGAACTTCAAAGCTGTAATTTAACATGTAAATAGATATTTAGGAAAAGGAATGTGTAGAAAATATTGAAGATGTCGCCTCCAAACTATACTAATTGAAAAACTTATCATTATTTCTGTCAATGGTCGTCAAAGTGATTTGTATTTCAAAACTGCCAATTTAGTCACATAATGTATTTAAAATTATGTGACTAAAATAAAATCAAGGAGGAATAATGTGCAGCATGTAAATACATAAATATTTAAATTCCCTGAAATATCATATAATATAAAATGAATATTAAAATATGTACAAATAAAGCCAATTTTTTAACTGTCATATCTCATACGTCATAGATTAATCATCATGAAGTGTAATCGTAAGAAGATCGCCAACGTGATTGACGTAAGTTTGACAACTTGGCATCTGAAAGGTGACATATTATCTATGGTTATAACATCATTAGTCGTGAGTGATTACAAATAGTACGTTAAATCTATACAAATAAATAAATTGGAGTGTCTTATAGTAATATTAAAGTAACCGCTTTTTACTACACACGTTTACGCAAAATTTACGAAAATATTTATTTTTACAATTTTTATCTGTCTGACAGTCTGTTTGTTCCGTCTATCTTTTTAACAGCTGCATTGATTTTAACGAGACTTCACTGACAGCTGATGTATTAGGGAGTAACTTAGACTACTTTTATTTCTGAATTATAAAACAAAAGACATCGTAAAATCTGCGAACTGAACAACAACTTTTATTAAATTCCACATACCTAGTGCCTACGAACGTCGAGTACACGACCGTTTTCGTTTTTCATACCTACCCGACATATCTACAGTAATATTACAAAGAGGAAAGATTTGATTGTTTGTTTGTTTGAATTGAATAGGCTCCGAAACTACTGGATCGATTTTAAAAAATCTTTTACCATTAGAATCCTATGTTTTCCCTGATGAACATAGGCTATATTTAATACGAGAAAAAAATAGGTACCCGCATGAAAATTTCGACAATGAGACTCAACGTGAGAAAAAAATACCAAAAAATTCCTTATATCGCGTACGGTGCAGAAATTATTGACAACTAGCAACCCGTCCCGGCTTCGCACGGGTGGACAATTATTTTTGATAGCTTACATGACGAGAAGGATTGTTAGATAGTTTTCATGCAATCTTTTTCCGAAGCGAAGCGAGGCCAAATTCTAGTGATTCATATTTTAAAATTGGTTCTACTTGGTCCTACATATAGAGTAGCTATTTGGTATTAAACCGTCTGTCATAATATCACCAATCGATCGTCTATTGTTACAAAACCTAAAGACAGCATTGTTAGGTTTTGTACGATGTTGAGATTGATACCCTTGTTGTACAATAATAGTCTATTCCACTGCAAATAAATTGCTTTACCAATAAGATAATGGTTTAAGATTTTGTTCTTTTCAATTGCTAGCTTGATAACCACAGGCGTTTTTTAGATACGTAGACTTTTTTTTAGATACGGAGACTTTTTTGTTTTAGATACGTAGACTTTTTTTTTAGATACGTAGACTCCTTTTTTTAGATACGTACTTTTTTTTTAGATACGTAGACTTTTTTTTGGTAGATATGTAGACTAGTTTTTTTAGATACGTAGACTTTTATTTGTAGATACGTAGACTATTTTTTGTAGATACGCAGACTTTTATTTTTTTTAGATACGTAAACTTTTTTGTTTTAGATACGTACACCTTAATTTTTTTTAGATACGTAGATTTTTCTTTTTATTATGATCTCGTGTCGGGCCGCCGTGGCCCGACATATATGTACATACAATACATACATATGTACCTATTATACTTGACAAGTTCGCTCAAGACAATATTGTTAAATTTGGTAGATTGAACCGATTACAAAGAATATTAAACAGATCTGAGTCAATAACGCAATGATAGCGTAAATGAACGTTGTTGACGTCACTCAGACGTCAAGCTCTGGGTTCAAATACTGCCTCTCATTTTCTATACTATGAACATCATATAAATTTATTATTATCTTCATTAGCAACGCAATCTATACCTGTCGTAACAGAATTTCTATATTTTCAATAGCAAGCCCTGTAAAACCTACTTATAATAATAATAGTATAGAGTACATTGTTAAGTATAAATTAATTAAGACAGCATTAATAAAGTTAGATGTGAGTTAAATATAAAAAGTTAGAGTACCTTATAAGAAATACACCCTTATTCTTTAATTTATAAGGACGTAATTTCAATGAGTTACTCTAAAGACTTACGGTCTTACTTCCGTTGTCGATATGTAAACAGTCGACGGCCATCAGCGACAAATTAAATCGACACAGCGAATGTACATTTAATAAAACAAATCTTATTAATAGACACGGGGTTTCTATCACAATGTGAAGACTATATACTCCCTAGCAAACAGCTTTGGTCCTGTATACAATACTTCACTTCCCGACATCGACAACTTAATGGAGAATTCGTAGGGGTGCAAATTTCATCACCATGTATTCTTTCACTGAAGCAAGTGACAATAAACCAAAACTCGTATGACTTGCATAGTGGTTGCCAGCGGGACATGCCCTGCTTTTTAGGTTGTCCTGTGCTGTCCTGGATAGTATTTAAGCATGATTCTTAATCCTGTTAAGGTCCTGTTTTAAAATTCATGCGTCGCTACTTTCTCCAATTCTTCAGTCTCTGTGCTCGCGTTATAACCAATGCGACCTCTTATATATAAGCAATTACTCCTGGCTTTGAACCAAAATATCCTGGCATTTCCACCTTCAAATGCTGGATTTTACGATTTCGTGGCATGGATGGTATGGATTCATAATTAGAAACAAAGAAAGAATGTATTTATTTCGTCAGAATCAAGTCAATACAGTAGAATTAAGGTACAAGCGATGGTTTTGAGAATTAAAAATATACCCTATATAAAGTTAAAATTAAATCTCTAATATAATAAGTATCTTGCAATTTAACGAGTAAATCTTATTACTTAGCGCTTATAGATTGTTTTTACCAACAACTTATAACAAGTAAAACTTGAGTAAAACCCTTCCAATTCTAAGTGAATGTAAGAAAACTGGTGTTATTAAAACTTTAATGATGGATAAGTTCCAGAGAGGATTTAAGTAGTATAAAGTTTATTTTTACAGTTGGGTTTAAGAGCTCCGGCTTATTTTGATAGCAAATGATCGAAAAAGTTACGCAATAGCTGTTACGGTTGTTAGGAATATGGGTGACCGCTACTCGCAAAAATATCTCGAGCGCTTCTGCCGGCCTATTAAGTGTTGCAATCGGAAAGCGATTAAAAAATTGAGGTAATTGCTAGTGGATCGCAAATCCGTATTACGTATTTTATATTAGAAACAATCTTCGCTAGTTACCAGAAAAATATAGTTAATGTGATTTAACTGTAACAGTTAGGCGTATAGTATATTGTAATTATTTGTAGATATTGATGTCCTTTATAAAATTGTAGTACATCACTTTATTAATTGCTTAATTGTCAACAGTTTCCGCAGTTTACGCAATATACTGTTTTTTTAAACACTGGGTTATATTATCGAAGTTTTCATATGGATTCCTAACATTTATAAAAATATTCTGTACCTTATTTATAGTATTAGTTACGAGGGTACTTAAAAAAATATTATTTTCTAAAACCCGCACTTCGTAAATAAAATCAGTCTTTGTCTGGCCAACGTTGTTTTATTACAGGAATCGAATGAAATTTTTTTTTTCTAATCAGTCTAGTGGTTTCGACACTTATTTCCCTTAAAGAAACAAACAATCAAGTCTGTCCTTATACATTAGTGACAGATTAGTGGAAGTTTCGTTGCAAAAAGTACATAATAAATCGGCGAGCGATATGCAAGCGATCACGCATATATTAAAATTTTATTTTATTTTATTTTTACAAAATCCACAGCTCTTAAATAGTAAACAAGACGTGACATATGGAAAAGACAACATACAGCCAATTATGGATTTACAATTTATAATTTTTTTTTAAAAAATGTTTAGTAAAATGTAAGACTATTGCTGATCGTTTGCTGCCTGCTCGCTGTTTGTAAGTTTTAGGTAAACGGGCTGTTTCAGAGGTCACGTATAGGTCCCGATTGCTACAATTCATTCGCAATCGTTAAACCATGTGGCCTGTCCTCACGTGTCGAACTTGGGTTGGCCACGAACCCGACTAAAATATAAATACATATTTTTACGTCTACGGTAACCTACTTTTGTTGTTTCAGGTAGCAACCCAAAATTGATGGACTCTGATGACAACAAAAAATGATAAAATTGTGATTCATTAATATATCAGTAGTTATAACAATGGCTAGTGATATATCCTAAAGAAAAAAAAACAATATCATTCAGTTCAAAATGTACTAATATTAATAATTCTCTGTTATAATGAGAACAGTACAATGTTTGAAGGAAAATGGATATGATGTCAAATATATCACTGGAACGGGAAAGATTTTATGCAACACACAACTTTAAAGATCTCCATAAAATGCAGGATGTTGAGGTAATGTATAATTCCTAGTCATATACATGTAAAAGTTATTCTGTCAAAGTAATTTTGTAGAAATATTCTTACTAACTAGAAATTTTCCTTGCCTCGCTTCTAAAGAAGAGTTGCTAATTTTAACTTATTATCCCACGGGAACAAAGCAGTTTTCTGGGATAGTAAGTATCCTATAACCTTTGCCCTTACATAAGCTACAAACATGCAAAATTTCATCCATATCTGTCCGTTGGTTTCGGAGTTGTCATACTAATTTTACAGTATTATCCTGTGGGACCTAAATCATTTCCTGGGATAAAACATGTCCTGTAATCATTCTCGGGTTTGCAACTATAACTATACCAAGTTTCATCTAAATTTGTCCAGTTGCTTTTGCCTAGACCTCTGACAGACAAACAGATAATAAATCCAAAAAAATTATATTTTGGTCTCTTTATTACAAAGCCTCCTTGCATAAAATTTTTCAAAAAATACTTCATGTACAGAATTGACCTCGTTATAGTTTTATTATTAGTATAGATGTAAATCTGTCTGTTTGTTGGTTACCTTTTCACGCATAAGCTACTGAACGGATTTTGAAAACTTGGTAATATCTATAGATGATATTTTCCCACGACCGACAGACAGTACCTATCACGGATTTTTTTCCAGTTTTCGTCCTTTGCAAAGGGAAATATAAAAATAGCAAGTGATTCGTACCGTACATTTGTACGTTTCTTTGAAGTCAGTTGGGAGGAATGTTAGAAATATGTTATCATCATATCATCTTAATACGAGTAATATTATAAATGTATGTGTATGGGTTTTGTATGTTTCTGAGTCATGTCGGAAAGGAGCGTAGGTTGACGTGTTTTTAATGTGGAGAAACTTTATGCCCTGGTTAAACAATAGAACGCGAAACTATGAGTTTTTGATGATGTTTAGATGGCCGTGTGTGAGTTGTCCTGAGATATATAAATCTTGAAATAAAAATGAAACATCCACACTAATGATAGAGAATTGACTCACGGCGTCCCTATTTACTTTCTATGGCACACCAGGGCACCGCGGCGCATTTAGGAACCCCTGGCCTAAAGGATTTAATTTACTTAATGAAGAAATTGAAATATTATCGGAAAGCTTGGTTACGGAATCGAGAGTAAGTAACTACATAGAATAACATTCCACAAACTAGATTCTTAAATTAAATTTTATTCGTGTTTTCAAAGTGTTCTCATTTTGTGAAGAAGTTAGAGGTACGAGTACTAATGGAATAGAATTCAATTGAACTGAAAAATGCTGGATAAACTTACTCGTAACTTTTATAAAAATCAACAATCCTACTTCCTACTAATGTGAAAGTTTGTGAGAATGTTTGGATGTTTGTTTTTCGCTAACCGTTGAACGGATAAAGATAAAACTTAGCAAACAGATAGACCACATCCAGGAAATTATTTATTAATCTTATAATATATACTTATATATAATACTTAATAATCTTTAGTCCGTCCTTTCGAGGCCCTATTATTATCCAATGAAACAATTTTAATTTTTCTACACTAAACTTGACCATTGACTGAAGATGTTATGTCGTAGAGCACTGCAAACTTCTGCACTAAAAGTTGGTATAGCCAGGGTAAAAACCCGGCCAAGTGCAAGTCGGACTCGCCCACAAAGGGTTCCGTACCAGGATCTACTAAAACAGCAAAAAAAAAATCCTGTATGGGAACCCCGGTTAATATTTTTTTTTAACTAATTATTTATTTTTAAACTGAATTTACATACAACGGAAATATCTTTCTGTTGCCTTTATCAATATCCAGCACAACCGAGCAAAATAATCATGTTTGTTGGAATGATTCATTCATGGTTTACGTATTTGCTGTTAGTGATAATAGAAATATATCTTCTGTGACTTCAACTGTCTATCACGTATGAAATACAGCCTACTGACAGACGGACAGACAGACAGTCAAATGCCTGTCTGGCTATTAGCGTTTTTTATATAATAACTTAGCGCTTAACTGTGATCCCACCTGATATTTAGTCACGAACTAATCCACGACAGTAATAAATCTTACCAAATATGTCTTGTATCCAGGGTCAGTTCCTGTAGTTATTGGTCCCAGTTGTAGTGGGATATGTATCGTTTTCCTTTTTACTTTCTCTTCCCTGCATATGCGGGTCTATTAATTCCTTCCTGGCAGGCAACGCATTAGTAACACCAGTCTTACTAATGCGTTGCCTGCCAGTTACATGGGCGACGGTGACTACTTTCCATCAGGTGATCCGGCTGCTCGTTTGCTTGCTTATCACAAAAAAACACATAACTATGTACACCGCAACTCTCTTTTGATTTGTAAACATTGTGTTAAAAACATTGTAATCGCACTGAGGGCAGCTTATTCCAGTATTTTGCAGTAAGCATGATGAGAGACGAAGCGAAATTTTATGAGGTTTGATACGTATATAGCTTTTTTATAAATTAATACTTGTCTACAATCCCACCTGATGGTTAATGTCGATGCAGTCTTGTCTTAACTCTCGGTAGACAATTCCTATAATACTGAGCATTAGACTGGCCGGTTCTCCACCCCCACCCACGACATACTTTTCTATGATGACCAGGAATGTGTCATAGAAAATATACGTATGTACGTAAAAAACGTACATGTGTATCAGTTGTCTAATCACCATAGTACAAGTTAACGTTTAGTTAGAGACCAGATAGCTATGTGTGAGTTATCCAAAGATATTCATTTATTTGTGTAATCACCTAGGTGGTATACACGTGGGAGATGGACCTCAACCGCAGCATCCTCAGTGCAGCGACGCTCCTGGTCCCGAAGCCTACTCCCCCTACGTCCACCAACTCCAGTAGCGTGACGATGCCGCTGTGGGCTCACAACTCCTGGGTGTGTCTCTTCGCGGCCATGCTGGCCGTCGCCATCGGTGGAAACGCGATCGTTATATGGATTGTCACAGGTAAATTTTAATGTTTTGTTGCCCCACTAAGTCTTTAATTCAAATTCTTTATTTCACAAAAAGAAATCCACGCGTTACTAACAATTGATTTAAACACTATATTAATGCATATAAGCTGGAAGCTTCGGACTGTAAATGTCCGACCGGGAGAAAACGGCGGTCCGGCCAGGGACAATAATCAGCCCTGGGCTTCTGAACATAGGGTTTTACGTGTAGCTTGAAGGACCAAGAGGTAAAACAGTGTGACGGAAAGATATGAACGCACGTACCTCTAATTGCTGGTTGGGGCGCGTGTCAATAGGTATTTTAACACAGCGAGGCGGGATGGTCCTCGTATGCTGGTTCTTCAGGACTGGTACGTGGTCCAGTGCGCATACACCAGTAGGAACACAAATATACACACACTATCGATTTAAATCACCGATTTATAACAAAACACAGCACCAGAACGGCAAAATGCGCGCGGCTTCGAACTCAGACGGCGTACACTGTCGCGAATAATGGCGGCAGCCAATCAGAGCGCTCCTCTGGTAGACTTGTTAGAATCTTTAGATTTTAGAATACGTGCGGGAGATAAGAAATGGTAGAATTAATACAGATAATTAACTAATATGCGGCGTATCCATAAGCCTAACTGAAATTTTATGAAAAAAAAAACAAATAATTAATACTTAATTAAATAAAATACAATAATTTAAAATAAAATAACACTGAATTAAACAAAAACAAGGGAAGCCAATTAAAACACTTCAATTATAATGAAATGCTCTTTAGTACGTTTTTGTACAGATTTTGTATTTTTAATAATTAGAAAAATCATTAACGTCTCGTAGTTCGATAGTGTGTCTGCGGAATTCATAAGCCATAAAGCCAAAGGCCCGGCAAATTGTTTCCCGCTGCCGCTGCCGCTGCCAATGCCATGCTCTTACAGTAAAAATAGCAAATAACGTATTTACATAGACTTAATACTGTATTAAAATTTATGTAACTATCAAAATCTACTATTAAACTCCTATGTAACATAGAACAAATACCTAACATAGAATACTTCAAAAGAGCTATCAGATCTATTTATAAGTTAGGGTCACGTGACTCATTGCGAGACAAATTCAAATAAATAGATCTTCTTATAGTTTCCTCCCAGTACATATATAGCAATATTGTTTTGAGAGAGAGAGGAGAGAGAGATTTTAACAATCAAACAACAAGAAGAATGGACCTACTAGCTACTTCATTTGCCTGATAATGTATTCCAGAAACGTGTTAAATCTCAACTGACAAGAATGCATGAAATAGATCCGCTCTGCACCCAATTCGGGTCAGCCTAGTGAAAATCTTTATAATATAATTAATTCTGTTTTTAAAAAGAGTACCAGGAGTTTTTCTACGCCGGCTTTTTTTTCTTCTGGTCTACACTAGCGTACATAATCGTGTTTTGTTGTAAAGCCGAAGATGGATAGGTGTTGTCTCTCGCAGACTCTAGGCATTGCTCTTAACTTTTTCTTTTTTTCATGTATATTTTTAATGTTTTGTTATTTCATTTCATTGATTTAGGGTTTTATAATGTTAATTTTTGACTTTCGTTAAGTGAGCTATTGACTCCTGAAACGAAATAAATACTTGTCTTCATTCATTTTATTTCGTTACAATTAAAATTAATATATTTATAAATAAAGCCTGATTCTAATTTTTCGTGAGTCACACGTCGTAATCACCAAAAGTATGAAAAAATCCCTATGACTATTGACGTAAATTTTTTCCAGTTCACGACCTAAAGCGGATCAAAAATATAATAGAATAAGTGAACTAGCAATTCTTTAAAGAAAAACAATCTTAAACTATATAATGTAGTAGTAAAGTTCAAAGTATTTTTATTACTTTATAAAGAATATTACCTTACACTTCGAAATCCCACTGAGAGAATGACCAGCTACTTTATGCATTTTGTCGGGATATTTCGAAGATTTCTGTGCTTGAATTTATCTTAATTTTTTTTAATTAAATATAAATAATTTTTGTAAAAAAATATATTCTACCTTAGTACATTGTATAAACGTTAGATAACCACTTATTAGTTAAAATATACTATGTTTGTGGTTTGATCTATTATGGCGTATATTTACCGTAGTTTATAAGCCCTCCATTTTACCCAATAATTTGCATTATACATATAAGAAGCCCATTCTTGATTATGCCTTTTTTCTTTCTTTGTGTTTCTGGCCTCTATCTTCCGAGATAGCGTTGTATATATATCGGTATTCGTTATGTAGTACAAGATTATAATGTCAGTTGACGTCAGCTTGTAATATGTTTAATTTGTTAGTATTAATTAGAAAACGTTCAATGTATACATTATATTAATCATGATGATACATTTCAAGTTTATCCTGAGTTATACTTGAGATATGGCCACCCTTGCGACTTGTTCAAATTGTATATTAACTTTGAGAAGCGTCTAGTATTCTTGTTATGCCATTATTTAAATTGTTTGGTACTGTCGGAATGGATTTTAAAGAACATTTAGTTTGTTTGTTTATTTTATTAAAAAAAAAATAATAGCTCTGTTTAAATCAGTAGAATTCCTATAATTTGTATAAATCGCCTTCATCCTTTCAGAAGTTTAACTCCTTTGCTTTTTAAGGAGAAGAAAAAGTCTAATTTAATAGAAGCGCTTGGTGTCTACTGGTTTTGAATCCTAGGTGGATGTGTGAGTTACGCAACAGCACAGGTCAGAAGGAGGATGTGTGACCATTAGTAAGAATAAATCTTATCCTCACCGGTACTTCGTGATAAATAGATGTCTGATAGATTTGTGGGCGAGTCTTCCACTTGTATCAAGAATATTCTAGATATCGCATACCATAGAAATTTAACACAAAATACTGCACATTAAATACAGAATTTGCACTTATTCATCTGCGTTGGATCTGAGGAATTAAAAAAAAATATGCTACATTCAACCTAATATGACGAATCCAGTAGTTATTACGATCACGTGGCATGTCTACTTAGCGGTTACCATAATTATAACTTTGAACAATCATTGTTGGTACAAGCGCCAAGCATGCCAGATTTGATAATTGGTGACAGGTCTGTTCAATACCAATCTAAGAAGCCTCGAGTACAGGCGGAGAGTAGCCAGCCTTTTGGGTTTCTATAGGGTACACTTTGGAGAGTCTGCACAGGATTTGTTCGATGTTATTCCCCCATCCCCTCTCCTCCATCGAAAAACCCGGCGTAGGGCAGGTATACATCCTTATCGTGAACATTCCGCCCGTCCGAACGACGCGGTTTTCTTCATCTTTCACTATGCGTACCGCAAAGGAGTAGAATAACTTGCTTGCATCAGTGTTCAAGCCTTAGTACGATGTAGGAGTCTTCAACAGAAGAGTGAATCGGCATCTACTAAGTTAGTGTGTCCAACATCTTCGACATCATCACCACTTTCTATCAGCTGGGATCGATGTGACGCATTAACTTACTTTATGCAAAAATAAATCCTGTAATTTTTACTTGATACTCCATAGACAAACAGACAGTTACTTCAAAATAATTGCAATGTTCTAATACTGTTATTTTTGTTCTCAGCCCACAGAAGAATGCGAACGGTGACCAACTACTTTCTAGTGAACCTCTCCTTTGCTGACCTCATGATGGCGTCTCTCAATTGTCTATTCAACTTCATCTACATGTTACATAGGTAAGATGTATATCTTTTTTGTAACGTATCTCTTATGGGTATCTTCGTCCGCATCCTTTATCAATCCGCGTTGGAGCGTACAGGAGCTCTAAACCAGGGTTACTCAAACTTTTTCTAGTGCGAACCCCTAGCGCCTCTTTATTATGATTCGCGGATCCCTAGAAATAATACAAAAAATCGCTGACATACTTTTATTTGCATAAAGGTTCGATTAATATATTTTAGTTGTATAAATTATTTTAATTTTAATGGGATGGTTGATGTTGCCGTTTAACGATCAAACTCATATTATTTGGGTCGATATTGATCAGTTGGAGCCTTCACAGTGCAGAGCGTAGGTACAGATAGCGACAAACAGTTTACTGCACAGTCAAGCTCAATGCTCA
>DWJZ01007267.1:0-12266 GCA_018249125.1 Asbolis capucinus
TACGTTGTCTGTTACACATACTTACTGTACAACATTAGAGAAGTATAGAACATACACTAATCAATATTGTGAGTTTATATGCATTTTCCTAACATATTTTCCTGATATATTGTAACTAAACCTGCATTACTCTTGGAATATTCGTTTATGTTTATTTTGTAAATGAAAATTTCCTATAAACTTAATTTATGTTTTTATTATTTCAGAAAGAAACAAGGGTACAACAAGAAGTAAATGTTACTGGAAATCAAAATGGGGATGCAAATGTTGAAGCTGCTATTACGGTCAAATTACCGGTGAAAAAGTCAGCAGCAAAGACTGAAACAAGAGTACAAATTGAAAACAATATATTACCAGATGGGACAGTAGAGGAAACCAGAACTACTATTACTAAAACGACTATTGATGGAAAAACAGAAACTTCGACTAAAGTTGAAAAACGAACTTTATCAAAAGAAGAAGCAGATGCTGTTATAGTAACGGAAGAAGAAGAAGAGGAAGAAGAAGTTGAAGAAAGTGGTCCAGAGCCGGAGGAGCGAATTGTTACAGAAACAACTTTGACGTCGAAGACTCATAAAGAAAATGGCACGGTAGAAGAATGTGAGCAAGAAAAACTGAAAGAAAATAAAAATGAGGATGTATTAATTAAACAAGAGGAAAGACAAGAGGTTACAACAACCAAGAAAGTTGTGATAGTTCAATCAGACGAAGAAGAAGAGGAAGAAGTTGTTGAGGAAGAGGAAGAAGAAGAATTTGAGGAGGTTGATAACAAGAAACAAAGTCAGACTCAGGAAATTGTAGAAAAGCACGAAATTGAAAAAGACTATAAAGTACAGGAAACATGCGATATACAAACAGAAGAGGTAGAGGCGAACGACGAAGATGAAGAAGTTGAACAAGAAGAAAAACAGACTGAAACACCTAAAGAAGTTGAAGATGACGTAAAAAATGTATTAGAAAAAGAGAATGTGAAGAAAGAAGAAGAAGTTGATGATGAGGTAGAGAACATTGAAAGTCATCCTGTGACTAAAAACGATGTTAAAGAAGAACAAAAAGAAGAGGAGGAAGAAATTGAAGAAGTGGAAGAAGAAGAGGAATACGAAGAAGCTGAGGAAACTGATACGAAACATAATATAGAAACCCAAAAACAAGACGAAACTCCGGTGAGTGAAGATAAAACTGAAGAAAAAGAGCCTGAACAACCTAAAATTGCTCAGGAATCTGAAACAAAACCGCAGGAGATTCCGATTAAAGTCATAATAGAAACTTCTACAAACGACTCTGAGACATGTAAAGAAGAAGTCAAAAAGCCTGAAGATGTAAAACCTAGCCCTCAACCTGAAGTAAAATTGCCACTGAGAGAACCCTCTATCCCACTAGAAAAGGTTATAGATATTGAAATAAAACCAATAGGCTTAGGGAATGATTTGTATACAAAATCTCACACAGAAATCATAACCACTTCAGTTGACAAGCCGGGTGCTCTTAGCACACAGACAGAATATAACAGGATAGAAAATATTGTTACTGTCAATCGTACTACGAAGACATTAGATCAAGCTCATGAGCAGATGATACAGCCAAATATACCAACTGTCAAAACATATTTTGCACCCAGTAGGGATGCGGTGTCGGTTTCTCCACAATTCAATAGGCCTTATCAAACATCTTACCCTGAACAGACGGAAAGACGTCATAGCTTACTTTTAGAGCGCCTGAGTATGGAACGTCAACTACCAACAGCAGAAATGTATTCAAACAGTTATCAGTACACCCAAACAGAAGAAAATCTGCCGTCACAAGAGCCTCAATCTGAAGTCCTCACGGTTAGCAACGTAAAGCCAAGCACTATTACCAAGAATCAGCAATGGTACCAACAAACTAAAAAAGAAAATGTTACATACAATAATGTGATTCCAACAATATCAACAACACCAAGCCAACAGTGGAATCAACCTCAACCTCCAGTACAGCAACAACAACAGTATCAAGCTCCACCTCAGACTCAATATCAAAGTCAACCACAATATCAAAGTCCACAACCTCAATATCAGCCACCACAGCCTCAGTACCAGTCACCACAACCTCAGTACCAATCATCACAGCCGCAGTACCAACCGCCGCCACCTCAATACCAAACACCACAGCCTCAGCCATCAGCACAACCATATACAGAATGTGTTATCAAAGATTCATACAAAACCACAAACAACTACACTCAAAACTTGTATTCTCCAAAACCCACTACTTGGACAAGCACCGTCGATAATCAAACTTCGTACTTAAAGAAAGATTCCACGGAGACCTATCAAAAATCAACACATCAGTTCTCGTCTTCGTATGTCCCACCACCTTGGGAACAGGACCCGGGTTATGTTGCTGCGGATCAGGCTAACCAAAATTCGATCAATCAAGCCTATCAACCTCCTCCTATGACTAACACTTTCAATACCACGTCGAAACCAGGCTGGAAGCCCACGCCTCCTACAGCTAAGTACACTAAGCCAACACCTACATCTTACATACCACCTGCGCCGAATCAATCATTCGTGAAACCTGTAACCAATGTGGAACCTCCCAAGCTTCCTGGTCGCAAGACATACTACAGTGAATATGAGAGACGTTATATATCTGTTCCCGAATCTACTTATATTCCTACAGAATCTAAGTACCAAGCACAGCCTGATCCTTCGCCGAAATGTTACTACGATAACAATGAACCAGCTGAGGTTATTGAACCTCAATGGCGCAAGGAGCTCAGGGAATTTACTGAAAAGACCTCCCAAACAATTGTGCAAACTGAGCAAACGTCGGTAAGGCCGCCTTGGGAAGAAGACCCTAAGTACGCGAAAACGGAGTACACGCCAACTCCAACATGGAGTCAGACTTTGAAACCTCGCTCTTGGAGGGAGAGGAGTTTTGAGTCGGAGTACGTTTCGAAAGAATGGCCAAAAACAAATACTTTGGGTCGAGGACGGCCACAGAGTTCGTACGTCAAAAGCGGCATAGATTCACCTATCCCCGAGCGAACTAGGGGAGTTTCTGTTGATAGATACAATCCGAATAGTTACCAATCACCGATTCCGTCTGAGCATCCTCCAGTGCAGACTTACACTTTGAATCCCAATGTGCAGCAAAATTACCACAACCCGAACGTGCCTGCTTATCATGCTCGTGCCGCAGCTGACAACAGGTATTAAAAAATACCGATATGGAAATTATTATATACTCATGGGGAAGGAAACCTATGTAAAGCGAGTGGTAAATATAGGTATACGTGTATAATAAAATAGGACCAGACACATCCCTCGTAAATCAGATAATTTATCTGTCATATAAATAACTGGCTAGCCGGAAATTGCACTCATACCTTTATTTAAAGAAGTGGCATACCATATATTTTGTCATCAAGAAATATTTTGAATGACTTTATTCATAAATATTTTTCTTCTGATATAACATTTACTTTGATGTAACATGTTGATTTTAATTTATTTACCGAGAAAACCTCCACCAGTATAGAATCTGTTGCTGCATATTTTTCTCATTAATTTTTAGCTGTCCTAGAAACAAAAGATGAGGCTCAAAGTTTTGTCTAAACGACCAAATTATTGCTTACATTTTAATTTGAAAATGATATTCAAGATATTTAGCACTTACTTCAATGTACTCTTTCATTATTTCACGGATGTCTTCTTCATATATTCCAGAGAGCAATCGGCAGTTTACCAGCAGCCGAGGCAGTGGGGTGAATCTCGAGCTACCCCGATCCAATCTAGATCCTTCAAATACCTCCAATGGATCACTGGGACGGAGGATTAAATTAATAGATTTAATTTTTAATAATAAGCTTAAATTTAAGAGAGTCGTGAAGTTTGTTGAGGACCTAAATTAATTTCTAATATAGCGTTTCCTAAACCAATTATATTTTAATTTAAAAATTATAATATTATTTTGGCCCTATGTTCATCCAGCCATTACAATTTACGATGGTTGGATTGAGAGAATTCGAAAAACGAAGTGAGTTTGAACTTTTTGACTTTAATGATACATGCAGCCAGTTTTCTTAATTCTGTCGTCTGTTGACTGTTTGTTATTAATATAATATAATTTATTAATATATATTTAATTTTCTATGAAAATAGCGGACCTTGTAATACGTACTTACCTTAAACTTTCTTTTTGGAACTTAATTTTACGCTTCGGTATATTTGCATCTGACCATTAGTTTTATCTATCGCCAATAATCATCTTTACACCTTGTGATATATTATTATACGAACGTCACTAACCTAGTCATTTTCTGTTCTTTTTAGGTTAAGTTTGAAATTAATTTTGAATTCTTTGCATTTCTGCTTTAGTTTGTACTAATGTTAGTACTATATTTCTTCATATGCATAATTTTTTTACTTATTGACAGAAACTAAATAAGGTTTAATGAGACTACTCATTATTGGATGTGACATCACATTTGTTTGTATTGTTATTTAAATATCGATTAAGGAAGATACGAACATTATACTAATAGTTTTTAAAATTGATAACGAATGCATTTGTGTAGCAAGATATCCATACTTTTCACTAGTCAGATCTAGTTTTTTTTTTAAGAAATATGAATCTGACACAACATGATATATTTAACTCAATATGAAATATCTTTAGCATTCTTAAGTATCAAATCATCGTCATTAAATAATTATTATTAAAAAAATTATCACCTAGGAATTTTTCATTAACTGCTTACGGCACATGTTTCATTGTGCGCTGCGAACTATATTATTCGATATTATGATCATCATTCTGGCGGGAATAACACAGTATCATAGTAATTGACGTATAACTTTAATACTAGAGATATGTTCAAATATGTGTTTTATCACGATATTTTGTTTTAAATTATATTGAACTTATAAATCAACTTTATTAACATTTTTCTCCGCATTGTGTACGATGGTACATTGCGTCTTTTACTTAATAAAAAACGTCCTATGTTCATTTTGTACGCCCGTATTGTACTTAATAACATACTCGTACGTAGGTTAAATTTAATCTGTAAACATAATGACTTTTCAATATGGTGGTTTATATTCATTGTAACAAGGAAACCGTGCTACACCTGCTGTTCAATTTATGACTTGTGACATCATACCTATCAGCGATGAACGATGTTTTGTAGTGTATATCAATTATTTTTATAACAAAATAATTTGGTTGATGGATAACTTTAAATGTGTTAGCATAAACTACAATACTACAGATACTGAGAAAATGCTTACGTTAGATCCATTACAAAGCATGCAGCAAGTAAGAAGGAGTAGGTAGATAAGCTCCTCAGCCATCGCACGCTCAACCTGTGACACAATTTTAATTCATAACAGAACATCTAGCAGCGTAAGTTAAACTCTAGTAGAAGTCAAACAAAAAATTTAAGCACGGAACTTTACCATACCATACTCGTGTTAAAATGTCATTGTGCTTACATGAATGAGCTTGTAAATACAAATTATAAAAATAGTTTTGAGTACATTTTCCACTTAATGTTTGACATAATAAACATTTGATGACTCTAATACCTATTAATATAATATTTAGAACAGCGTGTTGATAAGATTGAATTAAAATAAATTACAAAATATAACAATTTTTAACATAGCAATCGCGTCATGGCTGTAGTGTGACAAATACATTATTTATAAACAGACACATGGTCCATTGAATCGTAATAATACAACATTGTTCCTTTTTATGTTATTTTGTGAAATTATTGTTGAGTTTATTTAATAAAAATATGAAATACAGGTCCGTTTTTGTATTAACGCGTTTGTATAACTACGATTATTGTTCCTTTGTAATGGAATTATAATGTTCTCCCATGACCCATTACTTTGCACGGGTCTCTCTTCATGTTGGGCCTAGAGCATATTCCATCAGAGACCAGTGCGAATTGGTGAAGGAGTTAGTGGCCAATCCAATTTCGTAAGTTCTTATGCCGCTCAAAGGTTTTCAACATGGCTAAACGATTGCTATCTGACGATACGAACCGATTCCGATTGTTTTACGTGTATTGCAAAGTCCTCCATGAAATTTTGCCACTAGGGGTCACCCATTGTCCTACTGATCGCGCCTTCTGTTTCTAACTTTTTTGATCAGTAATCAGCGAAAAAAGTTTCTGGGATGTGAACGCTTCAATAACAAATACTTCTCAATAATAAAAAATAAATAAATACTTCCTTCACAGATAGTAAAATATTGTAATTCAAATAATTTCAGTTCAGTATTGACCTCTCTATTTTCACGTATTCCACTTTTTACTTTGCCTATAAAAGTAAGGTAATAAAATAAAGTTACTAAATTCTGTTCGACTGCCTTAAATAGACCTGGGGAGTCATGGGTGTTGGAGTAAGGAAATGTAGTTCAGAGTGTTCTTGTAACATTCGTCAATTCTTTGCCAAAAAGGGTAATTATAATTGAAGAAGCTAAGGGGAAATTGATAAGATTGTTAAGTGAAAGGTAATTTTTATTAATGTTCTAAATGCGAACGTAACTCTGTCGTTTACCTTTTCACGCCTAAACTAGTGAACCGATTTTGATGACACTTGGTTTAGAGGTAGGGTACTATATTCGCGCAAAAAGCTTGACGGAATTGAAATAAGGTTTACTAACAGCATACTGCTAAAGGACGGGTGATAGAAGAAGATTGGGAAAAGAGAAAAAGCGGAGTAATGGCTGTCAAGCTTCCAACCAGAACATGACCAATCGATTTTGCAGCTGAGTCAAGCAAGAGGATGATAGTCAAATGGGCTTTCCAAAAAATAATATACCAGCAGCAGACTTCTGTCGCCTCTTGCAATATCTTGGTAGCCAGCATGGGATTGGGATTTGTTTTCTAAACCGCTTGTATATACCTGTATTTAGGGTTCTGCAGGAAATTCTGAACCCTTGGTGAGAATAGTTTTACCATGTCTGTCCGTCCGCTCGCACTCTAGCGCATGGACCCTTAGTTTTGAAATTTCTTTAATAAAATTTCAAAAGTAAATGAAACTGATTACATTGTCATGATCTTTGTCAATAATCAAGCAAAATCTTTGTACCCCTTTCGACGAGTACTACGCAGAGGACCTACGAAATTTGACATGTAAAATTTCCACGGAGAAAGAGTACAGAAAGCTACTATCTTCAATGAAAATGCACTGGAAAAACCCTAGGTTATAAAATAAAAAAACATTACAATTCTTACACACTGACGCTTGGCAATTTTCGTACTGTTAATCACAGTTTACATTTCAATTGAATTACGGTTGAATTTCAATCGCAAACAGAATCTAGTATTACTAGTATAGTATTAGGTAATAAATTCTCTCATTTTGAAGTCACGTGATCCAAATAAAGGTACATCACTATCCTGGTGGAAACCATAAAATCTCTTTATGTGTACATTAAGTCGACTTACAACGAAACGCTCTCCCGTCAGTTAACTATAACTGTACTTATCCCAGTAATGTAACCGTAATAGTTCCGTGAGTTAGGAACATAAGTTTCAAACCACGCTTGTTTTTAACTTATTAATTACTAATAAGGGCCTGTCCAGGTGGATTGATATCCGAAGACAGCGGGGATTAGATTCAAAAGGCTCAGGATCGACCAGAGTTGTGGAACTTAAGGGAGGCCTATGGACTGCTGTTGTGAGCCGCTAACATCTAAGGACATCGAAGTGGAATGCGTACTTAAAAGCTGAATGGGATGGGGAAACTCCAGCGTCATCCCAAATTGATGAGGGGACCGAAAGGGGGTTCTACCCTATTAGAATCGTGAAGAATGTGAAAGCGTACCCGTGATCCTGTTCATTAGTGCCGGAAAGGGTCAAACGTGGTGGTTTTAGCCATGTCCATCTCCCTCGCGAGGCAGGTATCCGTGAGGATTTCTTCACGATATGAAAGAAGGCCCATGGACAGCAGCTTAACGGTTGTAGCATAAAAGGATGGATAATTGATCGTTAGAACATGTGTTATTCTAAGCGATGAGCAAAGTTTAGAAACTTTCTACAGAATTCACAGAATGAAAATCTTAAACACCGGTTACGGTTAGGCCTTAAAACGGGCGGTCCCGGTTTTTTAGTCAGTCGTTAACTTGTCTGAGGTTCTTGGATTGGCCACAAACCTCAGCTACAAATACAAAGCGTAGTGGAGTATGCTCTAGACCTTTTGGTTACCAGAAAAGCCGCCTGCTCAGTAGTAGGCCCTTATGGCTGTACCCATACGCAAACTATAAGGAATCTCTTTACAAATGAATACTACTAGTATTTCCTGTGCGTTGTCTATCTGTCATCATCAATATTGAAGATATCTGATTTTATATTATGAAACCAAACCAAGGTCTACCCGCGGTTCCGTCCACGTCATACCGTTGTGGATAAAAAGTAATTTTAGTTACTCTTTAAGCCATCAACTTCACATAAAACACGCCAATCTTTCTCTCCCTTTCGATATGAAAGACGGACAAAGAGACACTTTCACATTAACATATTAAAAGTATGGATTTTGCAAAATTTTTGTAGGGTACCTAGACGAGTACAAATTATAATAAATGGCACAGTTTGTTCTAAAAATAAATGTACATTCAAATGTGAATAAATTTGAATTATTTTATACCTCGAGGAAGTTTGTGAAGTTAAATAAATGCAGTACTTGATGGACCTCCATTTTTCTTTTAACTTATGTATATTAAGAGCCTATTTACATACTTTTGGGAGAATAAAGCCCGAAATAACGCCACGAATCAACGCCTCTTGTCTTTAGGAATGTTGGGAGTAGATAATATTTTTTTTTACCTTTTTTTCCTGGCGAGCCTTGCTTGGTCACCGCAAAAAAAAAATTAATCCAAATTTATCTATATCTTTCTATACTCCAGTAACTGAATGAATACTTAATCTAACTTGCTTATATTGCTAGATACGTAAGGTAAAACAGATGGTAGGTTAGATTTGTTTAGGATTTTTTACAATAAAAAAAAATCACAAACATTTTCAGCAAAAGAAAACATGATCAATTGATTCTTTGACCCAAAATCATCATATCAAACCATCACGGCCGAATATTGAGCACGGGTCTCTTCTCTTAATGAGAAGGTGACCCAAAATACCTACTTACAATATTCACCTTAACTGCTAGCGTGGTCTTTTGACACACATAAACTCTCCTGGTCCCACATACATTTCAAAATTTTTACATATTATAGGTTTAAGCTTGACTGCATTAATAGTGAATAAGTAGAGGCTCAGGTCCAACAGTGGACATCTAAAGGATGGATGGATAGAATTCTTAACCCCAATCCTATCTGATGGTAAGTAGCGATCTAGTCTTTATGGTAAAGTGCATTCACTTCTCTCCGTCCCAGATCTCTCAATTCCTGTGCCATATTATGAAAATACATTAATTTTACACTGCGTCACGTTTAAGAAATTCTGTGGAATTCTAACACAATATATGTATATATAGAATTGAGTGGCCAGGAAAGCTTTTAGTCCAATATATCATTGGCTTTTTCTTTTTTTGTATTTGGTTCTTAAAATTGGGGTTCATAAACAAGCTAATTTTAGCTGGCCTGGGGCCAAATAATGTCTGTCATGTTTAGATCATTCCAAAGAAATACTAGATACACTGATCTTTTCGCAGTTGGTCTATAAGACTGCAGTTTAATATTATATACCACTCAGCAGCATCACTCAGTGGTGTGGACGTCGGGCTCTTGAATGGGAATTCCGGTTCAAACCCGGCGGCGCACATTTCTAATTTTCGAAATTACGTGCGTATTCATCTCAACCCATCACAGCCCACTATTGAGCACGGTTCTCTTCTCTGAATGAGAAGGTCAAGGCCGTAGTCCATCACGCTGGCCAAGTGCGGATTGGCTTTGAGTTTCCTTACGATGTTTCACTTCACCGTTTTAGCGAGTGACATCTAAATGCTTAAAACGTACATAACTCCTAAAATGGATCCTGGCATTAACCTCTAGGCTATCACCGATATTTCAATTAGCTGTGCGTATTAAAACTTGATTATCACTTGCTACGGTGAAGGAAAACATAATGAAGAAACTGCACTCCTGGGAGTTCCCTATGAAGTACTCAACAGTAATGTCTACTAATCCGCATATAACCAGCAAGGTGGAACATGGCCTGTAGCCCTGAAATTGTGAGATGAGACCTTGGCCCCGTAGTGGTGGCCCAGTTATGAGTTGTAATGACTTAGCAACAGTTAAGAACGGTTAATTTAATAAAATATCCGAATGTCAAAACGTTCGAAACTACATCTATAGATAGCATCTTTACTCTTGCCTTCCAGCAATCTGCTGGAATGATTTCGTTTAATTCAACGAAAATGTGTAACAGGAAGCCGGGGAAGTGCGCGCTAATTGATTTGACCAATGAGCGCGCGGTATTTGAATACCCTAAATATACAGCCCAATCATCAGAAATATTTTGGTGTATAATTGGTAAGAACCACTGTTAATACCAAAATTCTCGCCTGTCGCGATGGTAGGTGATACATCTCGTAGTCTTGACGACCATGGGCGACATTGACCACTTAAAAGCAATAGTTTTAATGCTAATTCCAGGACAATATTAAAAAAACCTAAAAACTTAGTCATGTTTTTCTAATCTTTATTAAGTAAAGCAAATAGTGCACTAACATTTCCAGTACATTATATTTTTCTGCGCTCATGTGTACACATTAATTTGATAACCACAAGTCTCGGGGGCCGGGAAGCTTGATTAAAGCTCCGAGTATAAGTTTGAACTTCCGGTCAAATTACTATCACGCTCTGTAGAGAGCTTGTTGAGTAACTTCGCGAGAGTATTAATTTACCGGTTTGAATAGCAATTAGTTTACGAAAATAGTATTCAGTGTTTATATTTTACCATAATGTTCTCCGTGCGAATTGTGAGCCATAAGCGTCCCACTGTTGGGCTTTTTCGCTGTCGTGACATTAGAGGTTCACAACCCCGCTGGTTATGTGCGGGTCTTGTGGGCTTCACAAACTTTTGAGAATTTTTTTGTGAACCCCAGGGTACAGGTGTCCACAGGATCCTTAATAGACTGGCTTGTTAGTTTAGTGGTTAGTGAACCTGATTGCTAAGCCGGAGGTTGTTCAATCCCAGCCCAGGGCATACTTTTCTGTGACGAGCAGGTATGTTTGTTCTGGATCTGACAAAAAAATCTCACAGAAATTTCGTATTGGGTGGGAATCGAACTTACAACCTTTGGCGTAGTAGTCAGTTCACTAACCATTAGACCAAATAGGCCAGTTAATTTGTGTAAAAGTCGTGACGGAATCATGATACATTAAAACCTAACTCAGCTTTGTTCTTCTATATCAGACCTTCGCCTTAGCATATGAGCAATCGGCTTTTATTTACATCACAGTAAGTATAATTATTTATATCAGTAGTGGTAGCCTAGTGGTTTGAACATTAGTCTGTCGAACGGAAGGTTCAAATCCGCGCACGTCTAATTTTCAAAGTAATATGCTTTTCGGAAGATATCTCTTACTACGGTGAAGGAAAATGTCGTGAAAAACCTTTACTCCTGAAGTTCGCAAATATGTGTGAAGTCCACTAAACTGCACTTGGCCAGCGTGGTGGAGTATGGCCCCACATTGTGAATGGAGACCCGAGCCCAGTAGTTCCTTATAAACATCACTTTACCTTATAAACATTACTTTATGTCAAGCAAGTTACACGGACAGATGTGAACAAAATAAAGCGACCATTACTGTTTCCGAGAGCCCCTTCAAACCCAGCCCTTTCCTTGTATTTATTCTCAGGAAATTGTCCAAGACCTGTCGTAATGTACATCAGAAACAAATGGTTTATTTACAAATATATCAAAAACTTCAATACTTTATGGGCAACTAGAAATTAACCTCGCTTCGCTTCGGTAGTCCATTGGTTTAGGCGTTGCCATACTAAATTTAACCTGTTATCCTGTGGGAAATAAGCCATTTCCTGGGATAAAACATATTCTATAATCATTATTGGGTCTTAAACTATGACTATGCCAAGTTCCATCCAAATCTGTCAAGCGGTTTTTGCGTGAAACTCGAACAGACAGACATGCAGACAGTAAATCCAAATAAATTGTTTTGGTTTCTATATCGATAACACAGCCTACCTGCATACAATTAAAAAAAAAACTTAATGTACAGAATTGACCCGGTTACAGTTTTATTATAAGCACTATATGTATGTAGATAAGGAATGCTTTTCG
>DWJZ01007268.1:0-12265 GCA_018249125.1 Asbolis capucinus
GCTATGTTTTATCCCACGAAATGGCTTAGTTCCCACAGGATAACAGGTTATAATTAGTACTTAGATAAAATTTAGCATATGTCCGAAAACTGCTTTGTTCCCGTGGGATAATAAGTTGAAATTAATATGGCATCTCTGTTGCTCGACAACTCTTCTTCCGAAGTGAAGGGACGGGAAATTTCTAGTTTAATAATAATAATATTTAGTGATAGTGAAGCAGTAAATGCCTAGTGGTTTCAACGTTAATCTATCGAACGTGAGGTCATGGGATCAAATTCTGCGTCGCGTTTTAATTTTCATAGTTATGTGCGTATCAGAAGTCGATTATAACTTACTACGACGAAAGACAACATCGTGAGGAAACCTGCACTCCTGAATATTTTCCATAACCATGACAGCAGTGCTATAGTAGAAACCTTCAATCATGAAAATTTTCGATACAATTACCCAGTAACTTCGTCATCAATGCAGTGGCTGGTCAGTAATGGATTAAAACCATGTTATGGTTTTAACCTGTTAATTTCCTACTCCTGAGCATAGGTCTTTCTCCATAAATTAGAAGTCCTAAAACATACCAACCCGAGTATCTGATAATAACCAGGGCCGACAACTTTGCACTTCAAATCACGAAATTGCTCAAGAACTTTTCCCCCTACAGTCACTTGCATAACCAACTACGCCCGCTGTTGCTTAACTTGGCTGACCAATTAAGATCGACAAAAGCTATGAAAACCTTATGCAAGCCATACTTACCCCTAACATCAAGAAAAAAGGAATGATGTAAGAAGGCATGCTGTGCTCTCGCCGTACACCTGTACCATCCTTCATGTTCTGGCATCGCAACTCTCAGCCAAACTGTTCCATCTGACAGGATGGATCCTTCACTAGCGTCTGCGGTTTCTGATTGACCCCAAAGAATATGTCGCCAGTTCTCGCCTTCTGTATGGTTAATTACATAATTTCGTGTGATAAAAGACAGTGAATAGAAGATAGAAAATTATTTTCAGTCTTCGATAATTAGATTAATTTCTATTTCTTAGCCTGATTTATTCTATTTTAAGGTTAAGTCTTTAATTTTAGGTCTATACAAAATTCAAGTAATGTTTGTTTAGACTGTTGCATTTTTTTCTACTTTTATGATGTACTTTCCATAAAAACATTGGCAAGTAACGTGTGGACTTGAACAGAATCTCTATACAAATTCTGTACAAAAGTGCGATTTAAGTTACTATAGCTAACTCTGAGTGTGGCAGTTAGTTAACAACTAACCAATTTGAGTTCATTCTTTCAGCCAGAAGTTCGGCAATACCTGAAGAGAATTCCCAGGAAATCCTCGGTGAAGGTTGCCCCTTGGCCGAGCACGGCAGAAGCACTGCAGCTCCAGCTGACACCGAGGTGTTCTGTGCTCGCCACACCCATGTCGGAGGCTCTAAATGAAAAAACTGCTATATTTATTACGCTCTGGAAATTGTCAACTCAAAACTTATTTTGATTTGAGAGCCAGCTTTCTTTTCCTCCCCGTCCTACAAACATCCTCCTTCCCATTCTTCTTCTATCACCCGTCATGAAGCGGTATTTTGTTGACGTAGTTGTTGATTCCAGTTGTTTCAGTAACCTTCCCTTCCCAGCTTCTGTTGTTACTTTGTCTTCCCTATGTATGGAAGTCTCTTACTTCCATCCAAGCAGGCAATGCATTAGTAACTCCTTTGTCTAGTGTTGTTAATGTCAATGGGTGGCGATGACCACTTACCATCAAGTCGTCTCCTCGTTTGCATGCTTAACAATAAAAAATACTTAAAACTTATACTCCATTGATTGCACCATTCAAAACCTATCAGTCTCTTTCGGTTATTTAAGAAAAGGTAGCAATCAATATTTATTTGCTGTCATGCAAAACTATTCAAGATGAAAGCAGACCATCTATACCATAATAAGGTATTCTAAATATCTACCTTTGACACTCAAAGACGCAGTGTGGCTAACAGTTCCAAATTCATTAGTAGCTCGACACGAATATTCTCCAGTATGAATAGAACTAAGATCCTGAATGATTAAAATTGTAAAAAAGTCCATATTTTTCTGTTCCACCTGTGGAAAAAAAATGTTTTGGCACTTACACAGTCATACCCTCTTACTAGAGTTCTTAAAGACTATACAAATTACACATCACAAATCAGCCTTATATTATACACATATTTATATATACCATCATAATTGTTTTTTCCTTTTGGTCATACTTGGTATAGAATGCTCTTAACATTAAAACATAATTTTATACTTGCAGAAGGAGAACATGATGTAACAGTAAAAGTAACATAGTTTAATAAAAAATCAATCACGTAAAGTCTTACTCCAGCGAAGTCGGCACTTCTGGCTATATAGGCCTCTCAATCATGCTACGTACGTTCGAAATATAAAAGTTTAAGAGCAAATTAAATCATTATAAAGGCGTATTTGTGGAATTTACCTTTAGTACTGACGGTATAGGTAAATTGTCTTTGTGCCACGAGAATTGTATTGGCTTGTCTCCAGAAACTAAACTGCACGTTGCCTGCGTACTCCCACCGACTTCTAATTCTTCAGGAAATTGAAATGGGGCGATTTTCGGTGGTTCTGTTAACAGATCAAATTGAAACTAATGTTTAACGACTAAGATTACATTCAGTTAATTAGCCTTAAAATCATTAATAATATCATGTATAACATTATACTCATTATAATTATTAATATTGTTACAATGTGACGTATCAGTCATTGCCCTCGCTTTGCTTCTAAATGATCTTAAACTAGGTTTTTTAAATTAACAAACCTTTTTATTTCTAAACTTAGAACTAAAATTCATCCAAATATTTAATGACTTTTTTTAGATTTGCAATTACTAACAGACGAATAGAAATGTAAATAGTAATCTTTTTTCTAAAATATTTTTCTCTTTTACAAAAGTAGGTCAGGTACAATTTTATTTTTTGCATAAACTAAGTCGATATTCAGTTATTTCGAAAATGTTTCCCACAAAAGCTTTTCTTCTCAATCATCATTAGAGTAGCGTGGTTTACTATATCCTAGATCTCCGTAGTAAAAGGGCAGGCATCATTTTGGTAATTAATGGTAAAGGCAAAATATTGCAAGATTTATTTTCAAAAGCTTTCTGAAAGCTATTCTAGAAACCACTCACTATGAACATCGATCCGTACAGTCCGACGAGCTATTTCTCCACTTTCAGCTCGTACTTCACAAGTGTAACTACCAGCGGTTGCACTCCTCACCGAAGTCAGTCTTAAAACTCCTCTCTCATCACTAGATTCAATCGGAGACTCTACTACAGATCCATCTTCCCGACGCCATACAACATCTCTAAAAGAGATTGTAACATCATTGAAAGATACTCGTCAGAAAATCATCAGGTCAATTACTGTTATATTAAAGCTAACAGCTCGCAATGCACCGATCAAAAGGTCAAAGGATAAAGCGCAATTTTGAATCGACCAATTATGGTAACTCATTTTGACAATTAAAAAGAGAGAAAGGTAGATCTCTCATGTCACTTTTATAAAATTTGTGGGTAGTAAAATATATGCGGGTCACTTAGATAGGTCTGAGAAAAAAAAATTATAGGTTACGATTTGACTGAATTTTTTTTCTGTTTTCATATTCGATATCGGTCTAGGGCCTTGTAACGGGGAGTGCTTGTGAACAGAATTCACAGGAAAAGAATTTTAATACGTAATCGCATATTGCTGACGACATACAACAGTGATATAACAAAAAGTGAAACGACATACATAGGTGATCGAATAGTGACGCCTATTTTTGGTTTACGATGAAACCGAGATGTTACTGCGCTTGCCGTTGAGATTCATCAGGCGCTTACATTAGACTTTAAGTAGGCAATGTGGTCCTTAATATTAATCAATATTGTTATTTACGTTATTAACTTACTTTATAGGAAATCCGGAGTAAGGGCAGTACAGTGTTACATCGGT
Organism: Asbolis capucinus; assembly: GCA_018249125.1. NCBI lineage: Eukaryota > Metazoa > Arthropoda > Insecta > Lepidoptera > Hesperiidae > Asbolis > Asbolis capucinus. The sequence goes on from DWJZ01007268.1 coordinate 3,984, forward strand.
ATCAGTCTTCACATGAATTGGTGGTAAATATCTAATATTTGGCGGACCTACAAAACAAGATTTATATATTTATAAACACAAGTTTTAGTTATAAATTCCTAATAAAAATAAATACCCAAAATTTCCTAACTGGATCCTTAACCTTTGAGAAGTTCCCTTGTCTGGACTCAATCCTGAACGTAATTTGGTCATGCTTGTCATAAAGATGCATTGTCATCGGGATGAAACTTTATGCAAAATTTCTGCTCCTTAGTGTAAGAGGAAGTGGGTCTAATTAAGCTTGCAAAATTTGACCCGTAACAAACAAATATACTACTAACATACTAATGTACAAACATACACTGCAAGTTAAATAAAAGCTTTGTAAATACAATCCTGAAGGTACATTTTGTAATACAGAGTGAACTATTAGCGTTTGACAGCAGTTTAAAAAGTCTGTTTTGACCACTGAAATTCCTCTACATGTTATGTTTAATCTACTTTCAATTAACAAATTGTGTTTTCCGACAGTGCAGAGGCTGTTTTGACGTCGGTACATAAAAATATGGGCACATTTTAGTAGATAAATTTAAAAATATAAATAAACTACTATTGCTAAAAAAAGCGGGGCAATATCTTCACAAATTGACAAAAGACATTAACCTAACCCAGGGGTTTCCAAAGTGCGCGCCGCGGCACCCTGGTGCCTCATAGAAAACCAACTGTGGCGCCGTGAGTCGATGTTCCTATCATTATCGTGCATGTTTTAATTTTGATGCTCGCAGTTTATGTTGTTTTGTTTCGACTCCCTAACCTGACTAGTATTATTCTAGGTACCTATTTTTTCGAAATATAAATTTTTCAAATAACCAGAAATTGCAGCGCACCGTGACAAAACAATAGCGCAACGGTTTATAAAACATTGGGAACCACTGACCTAACCTAAAAGTCTTTGATGACCAAATTGATGATTTGATAATTACCAAAAACATTAAGACGTGAATGATGGGCATGGGATCCTCCAGTACTAGTTGCATTACATCCATATCTCCCTCCCTCATCAGCAGTCCGTATCGTCACACTCAGCGTAGAAACTATCGTACCTTCCTCAGCACCAGGCAAAGTCTCTGCTCTTGTATTTACACTATATCTATAAATCAATATTTGTATTATAAATGTGAAAGTGTGTGTTTGTATCTGTTGTTTGTCTGTCTTTCACGTCGAAACACGGCGATGGTTTGGGAGTTGATAGTCTGGAGAGTGACATAGAATACTTGTTTATCAACATTGGTACCAACGGTCTCTTACATTCCAAACATTGGTCTCCCAAATCAGAGGGCTGAGACTCAAAGATGCAGACGCCTCTTCGAAGATGTACTTATTAGAAATTAGTTACTACTTGCTGCAGTGAAGGAAAACATCGTGTGGAACTTCTCCGGAACTCCTAACAGTTTACCAAAAAGTTCTCAAAGGTGTGTGAAGTCTACCAATCCGCTTTGGACTCATAGTGGATTATGGTCTAAACCAATCAACCAACCCATAATTTAACGGAAGACCTGATCGCAGCAGTGGGACAATAATCCAATAGTTATAACGTTGAAGCATAAAAGTCTCAATGTAAATTTAAAAATACAAGAAGTAAATACAAAGTAAATTTAAAAATATAACAAAAAATACTGGATCACATCGAAACATATTCAACTACAAATTTCTTTATAAACCTAGTAACAATATTTAGACGAATCGGTAAAACTTTTCTTGGCTAAAGTCAGTATTTTTAAGCCAACTAAAATAGTAATAACTTTTTGTTATCACTGTATAATCTACACTGTCCAATTTGAATATAAATGTCATTTTTTGAATATTAAGGACATTTACTAATTAAGATAGTAATTGGTCTTACTTATCTGGAGCTGATGGCAAAGGTCTATCATCCAAAGTCCATATGATCCGTGGTGGAGGTATTCCGGTTGCAGCACACCTTAGAGCTATGCTCTGACCAACTCTAGTAGTCGCTTCGCTAAAAGTTGATACCAATCTTGGAAGTCTGTCTAAAACCCAGTACAATTATTAAATTCAAATATTACAAATCAAATATACTATAATGTGAAAAATGGTTATACCTACTGTTATATTTGTATAAATTTATATGTAATCGGGTAGAAAACACACATTACAATCATATCAAGACTTATGTCAAAGATTTACCTTTGGACAACTCACACTTGGTCGTCTGAAACCAAACTAAACCACTTGTATTATAGTCATCAGACAACTGATAAAAAAAAAACAAAAAAAATTAAACATGGTTTCGTGTTCGAAAATATACGCGTTCAGATAGTATTCAAAAGACAGACATTGTCATAATTATTAGTATGTAACACAAACAGTTCAGGCAGCCAAAATTGATTTAATTGAGTGTAGTTATTGTTTTTGGTTAGTTTAAATACCATTAAACAAAATCTATATAAAATTAGCGCTGTGTTTTTGTTTGATGACATCTCAAAGGAAGACTATTTTAATTATTTAGCTCAATTCACTCGTATTGCTGTGTTCGTTTACCAAGTCAACATAACCGACTTGAATTACATTTAATTCCACAACTTTTATGGCAGAAGAGATTCGTTGCGAGACTTGTGCATTTTTGTGCTTTGTGCATTGTAGATATGGGATAAAATTTTATCCTAAATAGCGAACAAATATGCCTGGGTATAAATACATAACACCTAATGTAAATCTAATTTGACTTCATAATTACCAGCTATAATCAATTCACCACCAGCAACTGCAGAATCTGTATGATCATACGCCGTACATTGGTACAGACCAACATGATGTGGTCGAACTGGTCCAATAGCTAAACGATTTTGAGGCGAATGGAGAGGTCGTCCATCATGCTGCCAACTTAACGTGACCCCTCCTCCCCTCCCACCATGTACTGAACAGTTAAAATGACTGGTACCACCAGTACCGAGCATCTAAAAGTGAAAAAGATCTAGTCAGTATTATTCTGAAGTTATTTGGTACACCAAGCATATCAGAGAAGTTGAGCTGGAAGTGGGGGAAGAAGAGCTCCCTGGAAAACCCCAATTTTAATATGTGTAAATATTAAATTAAGTATGATTTTAATTAAACTCTTTATTGTGTACTATGTTACGGCCTTTTCACCTAATATTGAATAGCCTATAATTCGACCCAGTTGCAAGGATCATATTCAGTACTGGGCTACTGTGTGAAAATATCATTGCATCAAGTATATACATATATCATGAGTACTTTTAAAATTGTTGAACAAATGAAGGTATTTGATGTAAGGAAAAGTACACAAATATTTCATTTCATACTTACCATGGGATTAGGAGTGACAGAGACGATAAGAGGTTCATATACAACAAGCCTGGTAAGGACTCTTGGAGCCGACTCTGTACCAGGCGAACAGGCATAACGTACAGCATGATGTGGCCTTACATTAGGTAGTACCAGGGTCCCAGCTCGGACCACTCCTTCACCAGCTGCGGTTACCCAAACACCGCTCACTTCCTGTCGCTGCCAACTGATGATTTTACCCTTCTATAGGCACTATATACTAGTCTTTTATAAGTATGAAACTTATAATTTAACACGGTAGTTTCACAATAGACTTCGACAATGGACAAAGTAATAGGACTTGAAAAGACAAAGCGTCTATAGCCAGATGGCGACGATCACAGTACATCAGCAAAGTTAAGCAACAGTTAGTACAACTAAAAAGTGACTGAATGCTAATGACAAAAAAAAAAGGAAAACTAGTTTCCGCTTGCGGCTTCACCCGCGTTGCAGGTACGTTGATTAAAAGTAGCCTGTGTCTTATTTCAGTCTATAATCTATCTCTGTGTCAAGTTTTATTCAGATCCGTTCAATAGTTTTTGCGTGAAAGAGTAACAAACATCCATCCACACAAACTTTATCATTTAGATATAAGGTTTTCAAGCTTCGAAGGCAGTCGGTTCTGGTTGGAATTCTCCGGTTGACATACAAAATACGTGACATCTGATTTGGCCACAAACCCTTCCACAAATCCGGTCTGGAGGTGGTGGAGTATACTGTAGTCCTTGGTTTTTGGCTTCGTTTGTTTCGAGAGCCTTATCTTATAATTTAGCTAAAATTATAATTTCTCAACAGACATTTACTGGTATGAAAAAGAAAATTATAGAATAAATGAAAAGTAAACATTCAAATTATTAACGTAATGAAATATAGCAAAAATTATATTTGAAAAATAGGCACAAAAAATATAATGTACCTAAACAGTTCCTTTACATTCAACTGAATATTTGATGACCAGTCCATTGGAAAATATTTAAACGTTGTCAAGCATTAATTGCCGCTCTCAAAGTTAATGGTTAATTAAATCACTCCTTAGTTCAGAATCGTATAAAGAAGATTTGTTGATAATTTGAATGGACTGGCTTTATAAAAATCTCTGCTAAAAAGCAATTTAAATAACCATGCATACGTTAATTAAGTTCAAATTACATGAAGTTTTGTGCATTTTTTAAATGAGAATAGCCGATAGACGATCATATGTGCCACATAGTGGAAATGGTCAACGTCGCCCATCAGAATCGCTCAAGAATGAACGGAATTCGAAGCTAAATTAGATTCAAAGATTACTCTGAACCTTTTAAAGCCCGGCGGCTTGTTTGCATTGTAAGCGATCAAAAAGATAAGCTACAGTGAGCGCGGTCAGTAGGAGGATGGGTGACCGATCGTGGCAAAAATATTACGAGCGCTTCCGTGCTTCGGAGGGCACGTAAAGCGTTTGTACCTGCTATTGTTCTATCCTGAAGATTTTTCAGGATGCAGTTGAGACAAGCAAATCGGATTAAAAGGGGCTTCGAATCAGTCTGAGTTCGGAATACCGAGGTTCTACTTTATTATTTTATGACGTCAAAATATTCAATAAATACTTACGTTATCGTATGTCCGTTAATATGGCGCACAATGCAAGGAATGATCACAGTATCTCCGAGTCGGGCTTCAATGGAATTTAGTTCTATAGTTTCCAACCAGCTACTATCTGAGTATAGGAAGTTAAAAATACAAACACAATTAACAATACATTTTGTAAAAACCTATGAATAAATATTACAATACAAACTACAAATAAATTTCGTAAATCTTGCATAGCTTTCACCTCTCTGAATTTACACAAAAACAGTCACATTCGAGTTAGGATTATAAAAAAACATGGAAAAACCTGCCCTGAAATGTACAAAAGAGTACAATGTGACATTATATGTACAATGAAAGTGCTTTTAGTACACTTCATTTACGTTAAAAGCTAAAAAAATTTACATTAGCTACATGACAAATATTTTTTAAAAATAACGACACATATTCCAGTACTTTTTCTCTCCACTGTTCCTAATAAAAAACTCGAAAATGAAAAATATCTACAATATGTAACCAACCCTTGACATAGTACATAATCTTAGGTTTTTTTTTATTTAAATAATATTTTAGTTTTTTATTTTATTTGAAACTTTATTGACTCTCAAACTGGGGTTACAATGGGCGAACTCAATGCCTTATGGCATTCTCTGCCTTTGGAGATGGCGAGAAAATGTGGCGGGTGTACAATAATATAATTAATAATTACTTCACGTATACAGTATATAATTATGATATAAAATATATATAAGTACAAGTATATAAATAATAATTATATTATTTATTTTGTTACTTCAAATAATAGTTGAGAAATGTTAAACCATTTATCTCGTATACTTAGTATGTAATGTAGAGTGGACTATAATAGTGATGTAATGGGGAGTAATTTTTATGTTGGTATTACTTAAGTTGTTCTAAAGCAAGACATGGCCGTGTGTTACGTTTGTATCTTACTAAGTATCTGTATGCTCGTGTACTTTCTCCAAGAAATTAAAGAAGTGTGTACATAGCAACGTTCATTAATTTAACACACTAATTCATTAATTTAATTAAATACATACACAAAATATGTATATATGTACACAGACACACACATACAAAGGAACACAAACACACATAAACACATTTGCCGAAAATAACTGTACGTTACATTAGATAAGTTTCTCATTTTAAGTGACTTGTACTGTTATGTATTGTCTTATGAGAAATAAACATTCTTTAAACCGAAATACTTACCATCTGTAGTCAGTTTTAATGCAGGACTGGGCGAGTTCAGAGCGACGCAAGAATAGTCCGCTTGTATATCAGCTTGTGTTAGATCTGTGCCTAATAATAGACCGTGGGCGCCAGACACCCATCGAGAATCTACAAAAAAAAAATAAACTGTCATGTGTCGTTATCTTTGCAACTCATAAGCCCACTACTGGGCTCGGGTCTCCACTTACAATGGCTATAGACCGTCATGCTGGCGAGTGCTGATTGTTAGACTTTACACATCTTCGAGAAATTTATGGAAAACTCTCAGGAGTGTTTCTTTACGATGTTTTTCTTCACCGAAGCAAGTGATAATCAAGTTCCGATAGGCACATTACTTTGAAAATTAGAGGTGCACACAACTTCATAGATACAAAAGGTACACACACACATATACATACACACGGATACTTCTTTTTTATATTACAAGCAGACAATCGAGCACACGGAGCAACTGGTGGTAAGTAATTACCGCCACCCGAAGACATTAGTAATATATATAAAGCAAAAGTAACTCCAACTCGTTGTCTGCCAGAAAAGAAGACAAAGAAAGAAGAGAAGCACATCAATAAAGGAACTGGTACCAATATTAACACTAACAATCTATCAAATACACATCTTGTTCGTCGTGATTTAGATTACTATAATCGTAAGTACCTTTTACAGTTAATTTTTAGATTATTATATCACATTCAAGTCATATGGACTCCTCTTTAATCCCCAGACAACACAAGCAATCTTTGACTTGTAGAAGGTTGTTTCTAGAAGAGATTGGCAAACTCTTCTGTCAATAATTTGCAATGGAATCCAAATCCTTTAAAATGATAAAGTACCTGGGCCTTATCATAGAAGTTTTACCTGGACGTTTCAATTAAATGTAGTTATGTATATTTGCTGTGGTCAGCGCGCAGTGGAGAAACCAGTGCTTGTATATGAGATCCCGGTGTCTTCCCTTTTCTGAACGAATACCCAGGGTTGTTTTACATTCTATAAATTAGTGCTTGACCGCAATACTGCATGATGGTAAACAGCGAAGCGGTCTTAAATGATAACGCACTAATTTAGCACAAGCCTATTCACTCTTAATTTGAAGATGCTTTTTACCATGAATAAGTTAGCGCTAGACGATCCCACCTGATCTTAAGTGGCGATGAAATCTTTGATGGTAAAGCGCACTAACTTAGTAAATACTTCAGTCTTGATGACGCCTATATTGTAATCGAACGGGAACACCGGCACGGACAACTGTAGTTTTAGTAGACAGAAGTCAACCTTAAACCGTAATCTCTGGGTTCGGGCATCTTTACATTACGATTTCTTCCTCGATATAGGCTCTTCTGCCAATTCTAAATAAAAAGCGCTAACCTTGGCTATGTGTTGATATTGTATAATATAAATATACAAAATATAACACACAATAAAAAGAGATTTAGAATACTCACCAGCCCCCATATACCCTGAAGACAGCGGCAATCCATCTTGTAACCACGTGACGTCAACAAGGCCAACTTGCGGAGATACTTCACAACGAAGAACTACAGACCCTCCAACTTTCGCCGGTGACAGCTGACGGATAGAATGAGACAGCACGTTGTCCTCGACTGTATAAAGAAGAGGAATAGGTAATGAAATTGTTGTTTTATACAAATATAACAAATTGTGATAGTTTAATGTAATAGTTACGTTTGTTTCGCATACAGTTGAACATGCAGGAAATATGTATGTATGGTCCCTATTAACATACATATATAGTCGGTTTTGGGAAAAGACAACTTTTTAGTAGAAGTAATTTTCAAAAAAATAAATAGTTCTTTTCAGTTTTCAATCTGTTTTGTTTGATAAAAAAATAATATAAGACCGTGGTTGTCTCAATTTGCACAAATAGTTTTTTTATAGTTTAGGAAATAAAGTACTACCGATAATTTAACGTACTTTTTTTGCGGATATATAACAATAATTTATGTAGCGGTGATATCCTAGTGGTTAAGAATTCGTCCTCCTACTCGAGGGGTCCGGGTTTGAAACCCAGGGCACGCACTGCTGACTTTTCGGAGTTATGTGCGTTTTAAGTATTTAAATGTCACTCGCTATAACGGTGAAGGAAAACATCGTGAGGA
>DWJZ01007269.1:0-12263 GCA_018249125.1 Asbolis capucinus
AATTTAAACTATTTTTTTTAATATAATGTTTATAAGTGGCCAGTTCTAAAAACTTTCAGTTTGGCCCTCGTAAGTGACGGTGTGACAGCGCATCAACCACCACAGACTTTAATTCCGTTATATCAATTTGTCGCTGAGAGTAATCTCATTTGTAATGTATATTCGATTAATTGAACGTGTCATTTGTGGCCGCATCACCAATAATCGTGTGTAATGTAATTGACAAATATAGGACTAGGCTTTTCTCGTAACTACGTCCGCGTGACCGCCCCTCCCCCTCGTCATCCCTTCCCCCTCTTTTCATCCCCCATCCCCGTCAACACCACACTACTTGAATATAAAGTGTGATTCTTACATCTTCGAAAATAAAGTGCTTCCATGAAACTTACATGCCCTAATACGCTTTCAAGCTTATTTTCGCAAAAAAATAACTTATGTTTTTCCTCAAGTTTTATTGCATACCTTTGTACTTACCTTTGTACCTAGTTTCATGAAAATTGAGTAATTAAAGCATAAAAAAAAGTGACGGAGTTTATAATATTAATAAAGAAGTAAGGTGTCTTCTTTCCTCCTGAACCATAATGATCCTCTTGCCTATTCTTCTGTCACCCGTCCTGACAATCGCTGGTGATGCTGTGTCTCGGATCTGTTAGTGTTGTTATTTCAATGGTGTATTGAATCCGTTATCCTGGAGGTCTATTACTTCCTTGCTGTCTGACAACGTTATGGTGATATACGAGAAAATATCCTAAAGTAAAAGAATCCTGTCTCCGTATGTTTTAATGAAGTGTATATGTGGCCCGTCAGCCTCAATTAGGCTGTAATTGAACAGCCAGATCACATCCAAGTTCAATATCCGTTATTGGAATTTGATTACATAAGAACGCTCACAAATATCAGACTCTTATAAAGACATTTTATGATAATTATTTAAATGTAGAAGGGTAGTGATGTAGTTATATTATTATGATTATTAGTAACATTCAGGACGAAACATTTATTTATAATGAATCGATACACTTTGTTCTCAGACCTTTCATAAGAATGTAATGGCGGCTTCCGGACCTGACAGCCATAGGGCAGTGCCTTGTCAGTAGCGATGATCAGTGCACATCATTACATCTTCCCCTTTAAAAAAATAAATAAATGTAATAATTACATTTTCAATTCATTCAATAGCCGTAGGTTGATTACCACAGAATGGAACTGTTAGATCTCTTCTATAACTCAGCAATATTGTATAATCCTGCCTTTTCAAATTTCCAAGTCTTTATGTCATTGAAACTCCGTTGATATAACTTAACGACTACTAACTAACAATAACAAAGACCTGGATTACGTATTTGGCCGAAATTACATTTGTACCATTAGGGGTTCAACTGCCAACTGTGTCCGCTGTTACTAAACTCGCATGACCATCCATCCATTCATTCCAACATCTAAAGAACGTGGGCCTCTGATCTGATCTGTGATCTGCATTCACTTAAACAGCTAAACAATTAAGTTAATTATAACTGTATATATCTATATATTCTTGTGTTACAGCGTACAGAAAATGCCAGAGCGACGACTTCCAGTGCGGAGTGGAGGGCATCAGCTCGGGGAAGGTGTCTTCACAAGGACCCTGCATAGCCAAAGAGAAGAGATGTGACGGGTTGGGGTCTTCATTACATCCATAATCTTTCTATCCACTTATAAAAATCAAATACTATTATACTTAAAAATATTCTCTCTTTTTCTCTTTCTTAACTTACTTTAGTCTTCTTTCTATATTGTCTCCATATCTTTGTTTGACACCTGTTGCCACCTTTACGTTATTCAGAATAAATACGTTTTTATATTAGTGCGTTTGCTTGATAAATTTTATTAATTTGTCAAGTGGCGGTTTTTTTTTATATAATATAAGATAATGCTTGACAACGATCCCACCTGATGGAAAGTGGTGATGATGTCTAAGATGTTGGACACACGTTGTTAGTAGATGCTTATTCACTCTTCTCTTGAAGACTCCCACATTGTACTCAGGTGGGAACACTGTCGCATGCAAGTTATTCCATTCCCTTGCGATACGTATAATAAAAGATGAAGAAAACCGCGTCGTTCGGACCGGTGGGATATTCACAACAAAAGGATGGATACCTGCTGTACGCCGTGTTGTTCGATGGAGGAAGGAAGGGGGGCGGAGGATGGAGGCAGTACAGTGGCGAAATATTTGCGTCACTACCAACTAACCAGTAAGTCAAACGATACGAAAGCGGTATCATAGTTAGCATTATTTAACTAAATTGTAAATATTTCCAGGTATTTAGACTGTAGAACAGGCAAGGACGAGCAGGACTGCCCCGGGGAGCCGCTGGCGTGCCGGCTGGACCAGTTCCGGTGCGCGGCGGGACACAAGTGTCTAGAGGCCAGCGCCAAGTGCGACTATAAGGATGACTGCGGCGACAACTCTGATGAGGCCTTCTGTAGTGAGTGTTAACTTGCTGCGTGGCTCGTAGTCCTAGGTCGTGCCAATCGCGGGTCATGCATGCCGCATCATGGTCGCTTGTCGCGGTTCATTGGAACTATCTACTAATTTAATGCCTTACTGATAAATAAGTACCTTACTATTTTGAAATTTATACATGGGATACAATTTAAAAAAAATCAATACCTAACTGTTATAACAAAGTTAAGATGTCCAGTAAAAAAAAATAACTCTCCTTATTTAAGTATTAAATTTAAATATCTTCTAAAATACAAAAAAGAATTGATTTTTTCATGCTGAAAAACAACAGCAAACCCCCCTAGTAGCTATTAACAATTATCTTCGGCAAGATAAGAGAGCAGTTTGTTTTTAGTATACTTACATAAATCGGTATATACCCAGATTTTCCGAACTGCGGCCGCGGTCAGTTCCGCTGCAACAACGCGATGTGCATTCCCCTGTCGTACCACTGTGATGGGTACAAGGACTGCGCGGACGGGACCGACGAGGCCAACTGCACTGTCATCGCGTGCCCCGACAACAAGTATCTGTGCCCTAAAGGGGGCTCGGGAGGCGTACACAAGTGCATCGCGAGATCACAGCTCTGTGACGGGAAGAGAGACTGCGAGGATAATGCTGATGAGGAGGCTGCTTGCTGTGAGTTGTACACTTACTTATAAGGTCTGGGCTGAATACTCATAGGCTTGTGAGGATCCTCGGATCCTCGGATGTGATCGGAAAAGTTAAGTGACAGCGGGAAGTCGATAGGAGAACATCTAGTCGCTAGTGGCAACATCTTCATGAGGACTTCAGTACCTCAGTGCAAGCTAAAACTCCAGTCCCAGGTGTAACCGTCATTTTAAACACTAATAAATCGCACGGCATTAAGGCGAGTACAATAGTAATTCTAGAGTTGTCCGAATGGCATCTTTCTGTCGCCTAAAATACCCTTTGGTTAGGTCCTTTCCCAACAACCTGTGTCGTCGTTCGATGAAGGACCGTATTGGAGTGAGGTGACGCCTATCGTGTCTCAAAGCATTGTGTTAAAATACAACAATTCTATTAAATTGTTGTTGATAGGGGATATTTGTTTTAAACGATAAATTGTCTCTTGTTAGCCGATATTTGATTTTATAACAATCCTGTGAACTGTAACATTGTTATTCTAGCGATGGCGTCGTGTCCGATACTGGAGTGCCAGTACAAGTGCGTGGCTTCCCCCACGGGCGGAGCCTGCGCCTGTGCTGCAGGCCTCACGCTGGCCGCCGACAATCGCACCTGCGTGGACCGCGACGAATGCAAGGAGTGGGGACCCTGCCACCAGCTCTGTATCAACACGCCGGGATGTTAGTCAAAGTCAAAATATTTCATTTCATCATAGGAACATCGAGCTCACCTAATGAAAGTTAGAAGATTACATACACAATACTCATATACCTTTAATTTAAAATCAATAACCAATTCCGCGTTATTGCCTAAAGTCTAACACTATTCTATTCTTTTGTCTATTCTATTTTTCATATAACATTGCTCAGAGGAGGAGAGCCTGTTGACAACGAAGAGGCACTGATTTGTATTGTTTAATTTTTTTTTGGTACAAGATACTTTATATATATTTATTTATTGTTTATGCTTTCTATAAATTAGTGCTTGACCACTATCTCACTTTATATCTGGTAATGTGGCGTATTGTTGCAGAATAGGAGTAATGATATCTACAGGGCCCTTGTCTATATGTGTGTAAATAGCTGTGTGTAAATATGGTATACGGAGAGACTGAATGCTTCGCGAATTTTTATGTTATGCCTACATCATTTTATAGTTTGTTAGCTGGAAAAAAAGATTGTGAGAAAATTCGCATAAGAGCCTTCTTCAGAATTCTACATATTTTACTCAAAGGTGTGTGAAGTCTGACAATGACTGAGTGTAGGTATTTAGCCAACGACAGCCAGCGTAATAGACTGGCATGCACTCCTCATATTTTATCTTAGTTTTAAGGGACAGTTACTAATAGTACAGAATTATTACAATAATTATATGCCTCCAGCCTACACGTGCGCATGCGCTCCCGGCTACTCTCTCCTGGACCGCGGGCGGTGTGTGGCGCGGGGGGCGGGAGGCACGGGCGGCAGTGGGGGAGCGGGGGCCACGTTGGCGCTGGCCTACGAGCACGGTGTACTGCGGCTAAACATGGTCGGCCGCGCACCCTCACCACTCGCCAACGCCAGCGCTGCCGCCGGACTCGACTACCACTACCGAAGGAATCTGCTGTTCTGGTCCGATCTTAAAACAAGGAAGGTAAATATCAGTCAAGTGCGAGTAGTAGTCACATGCGAAAGAACAAATATTTCCTGATTTACCTTTATTCACTTAATTTCAAATTTATTACTTATTACTTTTTGGCAACGGGAAGATTTTCTACTGTATAAGTTTAAGGTCACTCCCCAGGAGTGACCGAGCACTGATTGTTCATGGTGGAAACTTATATATATTCAGAGGATATAAGAAACTCCGATAGCGGGGTTCAGGTTGTGACGTCGCCATATGATATATGTAATGTCGCCACAATTTCATTTTGTTATGATACATAACAGACGGACAGTCAGATACAGCATATAGACATACAGCAAACTCTTCGAATTAGGGTTGTATTTTCAGCCTTTCGGGTGGAACTCCGTTTAAGAAAGTATACATACACAAGGGTTTTTTATAATTAAATTTACGTTGGACGTGTGAGTGGTGAATTTGTTGCTAATGGTCGTCGACTGTTTACATCATTAGTAACTTGGGCGGCCAGCTGTTTCATTTGATGAAGACAATAAAACTATAGGTAATGAGTATTTATTGTAGGAATCGACCAGCAACTACATAAAAATTTCACGTAACACAAAAAAAGAATCAAACAATATAAATAAGTAACGATCTAACTACCACTTACAACTATGGCTATAGTCCCAGCTCAATGAATCCACCGCTGGAGTCTAAAACTCGAGAAAATATTTACAACAAACTGGTCTTGTTCATTATTTAAAACAACTAATTTACTTCCTTGTAACAAGTTACCCTTCTATTAATTTTCGAAGTAACTTCTGACTTTACTTAAAATTGAGTATGAATTTATTTATTTGCGTAACATTTAAATCATGTTGGAATGTATATAATTAATAGATTAACTGCTATAACATCGTAAAAATAAGATGTGTAGTGGTAGAATTATTACAGTAGCGATAGGCAACTGGTCTAGTGGTTCGTGGACCTGACTGCTATACCGAAGTTCGTGGTTTCGATTCCCAGCCTGGTCAAACTTTTCTGTGATGTAATGTTTGTTCTATGTGTCTGGATGTAAATATCTATATAAGTATGTATTTAAAAATATACACGTATGCTTATTAGTTATCTGATCACCAAAAGCTAACACTTAGTTTGGTGCCAGATGGCAGTGTTTGAGTTGTCCAAAGATATTTTTATTTTTTTAGAATTAAGGTTTAGCCTTTTATCATCTCTGGTAAATACATCTAAGCAAATACTCACGGTTGAAAAAAGTCATACTCGTTGATAGTATGCACGTTTCTAAAAAAGATCATGAAATCTTTTAGTATTCATCTCAAACAAATGTATTTTGATAATCCCCAGATCCACACACAGCAGTTGAACGCGCCGGCGGGCATAACTAGCTACACCGGCAACGACATCGCGGTGGCCGGCTCTTGGGCGCCTGTGGCCCTCGCCGTGGACTGGGTTGGCGACAAGCTATACGTGGCAGATGCTGTCGGACAAAAGGTGGACGTCTTTGAGCTGGATGGCCGCTGGCACGCTGTCGTACTCGGCTCCAACCTCACCAGCCCCGCCGACATCGCCTTGGATCCCACGCTCGGACTTATGTTTGTTGCTGATAGCAGTCAGGTATTTAATACGATTCATCCGCCTCGCTACACTCACCTAATATCAATGTAGGTTAACAGAGATCTAGTGATAAATTGCAGCGATATTATTAAACCGAATTGAATGGAACAATACTTAAAAATACATATGTGATTTGAATGTAGCTCTCTCGACCGGGAGGGTCCTGAGTTAGAATCCTGCACCGCACACCTTCAATTTTTTAAGTTATGGGCGTATCAGAAGTTTTTAATCACTTTCTGCGTTGAAGAAAAACATCATGAGAACCTGCACTCCGGAGAATTCTCCATAAGAGTTCTCAAAGGCGTGTGAAATCCACTACTTCGCACTTGGCCAGCGTGGTGGACTATGGCCCTTCACATTGTGAGTAGAGACCCGAGCCCAGTAATAGGACAGTTAGGGATTGCAATGATAATGATGACTTCAGTAATAGATTAATGTTACGGTTTTTGTTAATAATGAATCATATTTTTCAGATTGTTCGGGCGAACATGGACGGGACGCACTCAAAATCGATAGTATCCGAAGCCACGTATAAGGCTTCCGGCATCGCAGTAGATACTATCGCACGCAGAATATTCTGGTGTGACTCACTCCTGGACTACATCGAAACCGTAGATTACGACGGCAATCACAGGTTCCTCGTACTCAGAGGGCAGCAGGTACCCAGTCCCTCGAGACTGGCTTTGTTCGAGGACAGGGTGTACTGGTCGGATAGCACGAAGCAAGGAATTAGCTCCGTAAACAAGTATGAAGGATCGAGCAGCATTCAAGCTATATATAAAATGAAAGATATTAGGGATCCCAAGGCCGTGACCGTGATTCATTCGCTGAAGCAGACCTCGGTCAACAACCCCTGCGGAAACAATAACGGCGGGTGCCAACATATGTGCATCGTGACGGCCCTCCAGAATGGCGGCCTGGGCTACCGATGCGCTTGCAACATTGGTTACAAATTACAAATGGATCTCAGAAATTGCATCCTCGTTGAGGAATTTCTCATGTACTCTCAGCAGAGGTTTATCAAGGGCAAGGTTTTGGACCCTGTTATCGAGGGTTTCAATGACGCCATCTTACCCGTGGTGTCAAGAAGGGCGAGATTCGTAGGCTTAGACTTCGATTACAAGGACGAACACATCTATTATTCTGATGTCCTGCAGGATGTCATCTACCGAGTGCACCGAAATGGATCCACCAGGGAGATCGTGCTTGCTTCTCAGAATGAAGGCGTCGAAGGACTGGCGGTGGACTGGGCTTCAAAGAATTTGTACTACATCGATTCCAGGAAGGGAACGCTGAACGTACTGTCGACCTCGAACGTGTCTTACAAGAGAACGCTCTTGAAGGACCTTAAAAGACCACGTGCCATCGTCGTCCATCCCAACAAGGGATTCATTTTCTTCTCAGAATGGGATCGTCCGGCAAACATAAGCCGGGCTAACACAGACGGTAGTGGCCGTTTGTTGTTCAAAAACGTCACTCTCGGCTGGCCTAACGGGTTATCGATAGACTTCGACCAGAATAGGCTGTACTGGTGCGACGCCCTACTGGACCACGTTCAGCATTCTCAGTTGGATGGAACGGACGTAAAAACGGTGAACTCGAGGCTAATTAGGCACCCCTTCTCAATAGTAATCCATGGAGACTGGATGTATATTACCGATTGGAGGCTGGATGCGATCGTTCGCTTGCACAAGTTGACCGGAGAACAAGAGGACATCATGGTGCGCGAGCCACAAACCAACAGGCTGTACGGCGTTAAGGTGTACAGTAGGCAAGTTCAGAAGATCGATCCGATGCAACCCTGCGCTCACAATAACGGCAACTGTCAAAAGCTGTGTTTCGCGATCCCGAGGAACAACACGGAGCTATTGACGGTGAAGTGCGGGTGTCCATACGGGGAGAAGCTGGCCCCGGACAGCGTGACCTGCGTGGCGGATCCGAGCTCGGAGCCCCCAGTGCAAGCCTGCCCCAACACTTGGGATTTTACCTGCAACAACCAGCGCTGCATACCCAAGAGCTGGGTCTGCGACGGCGACGATGACTGCCTTGACAATAGCGATGAGGAGCAGAACTGCAATAGTGAGTGATAAATGTCTTCTTAAAACAGCGAATATGTAACGGTATGCGGTGTGCGGAATCTAATTTATATAGGTACCCAAACTTAATAATAACTGTCTAATTCCAATGTAGTTGTAGGAATCGTTAATTTTGTAAATTTACGTATGAGGTAAAAAAAGGTTTTAAACAAAATTACCCTTGAATGCATGCCCGTATAGTGAACTATCTGCAGAGTTTAGGGTTACTTGAAGAATGTATGTGCTAATTTCGGTGTGATAATTTTCAGAGACAACTTGCAGCGCCTCGGAGTTCATGTGCAAGTCGGGGCGCTGCATCCCGGCCATGTTTAAGTGCGACTCTGAGAACGACTGCGGCGACTTCTCTGACGAGACTGGCTGCGTGAATGTCACCTGCAGCTCCTCGCAGTTCCAGTGCGACAACGGACGCTGCGTGCCCAATACCTGGAAGTGCGATTCTGAGAACGACTGCGGCGACAGCTCCGACGAGGGCGCCCACTGCGCTGAAAAGACGTGCGCCTACTTCCAAGTGAGTTTATACACTATTGCTGAATAAAATTGTAATAAAATCCCCAGTATGTAGGCCAACGCAGAACATATGAGTTTCTGATACATTATGGACGAGCAGCAAGGAAAAATGTTTTAATATCAATTCCCAAAGGTGGTAAAATAGCGACGATAGTTTGCATTGGTAAATTTGAACTATCAATAAGTATGAGCAGGTTGAGGCATTTATTGCCATTTGATATCCGTAGATGCATTTACCTCTATTTTATTAAAATTTTAGTTTACATGCCCCCGAACTGGCCACTGCATCCCTGCATCCTGGGTGTGCGACGGCGACGACGACTGCTACGACAAGCAGGACGAAGCCGACTGCCCGCCCGTCTCTTGTCTCGCCAGCCAGTTCAAGTGCGCAGACTTGAAGCAATGTGTACAGGTAATACTTTTTTAACATCCTTGTTATTGGTAGGACTGATAATGAAAATATGAATCAAAATGTGACAAAACAAAAAACGAGTTGTTGGACATAAAAATCAATAAAAAATCCTATATGTCGATAAGTAGCACTAGTTCTTAATCATAATCCTGTTTTTTGTATATCCAGGAAGCGTACAAATGCGACGGCATCCCGGACTGTAACGATGGCAGCGACGAGGCGGGCTGCCCGTCGCTGGCGCCACACCAATGCGCACCCGACAAGCAATTCCAATGCGTCTCCTCTGGAATTTGTATCCCGCGGACCTGGTACTGTGATGGTAAGCAAGAACCTACGCCCAACACCTTAAATTACCTGTATTAAGACTAAAACGTTAATTAGACGAATTAATAATCAATAACTTTTCTACAACCAGCAGAATTAGTTACAATCACATATAATTCACTTATACCTTGAGCATCTATTATAGAGCATATTACTATATTTCGTGTACAGGCACGCCGGACTGTGAAGATCTGTCGGACGAGCCGGCGGCGTGCGGCGCGGCGGCATGCGGTGCGGGACACTTCCGCTGCGCCTCCGGTCGCTGCATCTTCAAGGCGTACGTGTGTGATGGCCGCGACGACTGCGGCGACGGCTCCGACGAGAGCGTCGATCTCGCCTGCAAGCCGCCCGTTTTCAGGTACCATCTATCTGTACGCAGCGCGATAGACCAGCGATTCAAATATCGCACCGACCTTATATAGGTTATCCAAAGACATAAAATTATTGTGTCTGTTTGTAATATTAAAAAAAACAGCTTTACTAACTTAAATGCACATACAAACGGTACATTTACCAAATATTTTATCTGTTTTTTCTGTTTGTTCCGGCTAATCTTTGGAACGACTGGACCAATTTTGACAGCATTTTCACTGACAGATAGTTAATAAGATAAGGAGTAATTTAGGCTACTTTTATTTTGCAGTATCTCAATTTTTGTTCAATTTCACGCGGGCAAAGTCAGGGGCACAGGGCTATTACTAATATAAGCCATCTAATATTTTAGATGCCCCTCGGGACAATGGTCGTGCCCGGGTGTGTCTGGCAAGTGCGTAAACATCACGCAGGTGTGCGACGGCAACTTGGACTGTCCCAACGGCGCTGACGAGGGCCCTGGCTGCGACTTCGCCGAGTGCGAGCACCGTACCGGTCTCTGCACCAACACCTGCAAGCAGACCCCCAACGGCCCACTCTGCCTATGCCCGAGCGGGGAGGAGCTGGAAGCGGACGGAATCACCTGCAAGGACATCGACGAGTGCAACCCACCGGGGCTCTGCTCGCAGACATGCACTAACACCAAGAGATCCTACTTCTGTGGGTGCGTCGATGGGTATCAGCTAGCGGGTGACAAGCACTCTTGCAAAGCCAACAATCACTCGAGCGCGTTCCTGATCATTTCGAACCGGCACTCCATCCTCGTGGCGGACCTGAACGAGCAAGGCTTAGAGCGGGTACCGATTAACGTGGAAAATGTCGTCGCGACCGCCTCCAACATGCACACTGGGACCATATTTTGGTCCGACATGAAACTAAAAAAGATCTCCCGGCTGGACCGGGGCAGCGAGCCTCAGGTGATAATCTCCACCGGCCTCGATCTCGTCGAGGGGCTGGCGTACGACTGGGTCGGTGGCAACATCTACTGGTTGGACAGTAAGCTCAATACGATCGAAGTGGCAAAGGAGGACGGCAGTGCGAGAACAGCGTTAATGAGCGGAAACATCACGCAGCCTAGGGGCATGTGCCTCGACCCCGACCCGAACGCACGGTGGCTATTTTGGACCGACTGGGGAGAGAATCCTCGCATCGAAAGAGTCGGTATGGATGGAACGCAGCGCATGGCCATCATAACTACAAAGATCTACTGGCCGAATGGCTTGACCCTGGACACGGCAACTCAGAGGGTCTACTTCGCCGATTCGAAATTGGATTTCATCGACTTTTGTTACTACAACGGGACAGGGCGACAGCAGGTGCTGGCCGGGAGCCATTACTTGCTGCATCCGCATTCGCTGACGCTGTTCGAGGAGACTTTGTATTGGACCGACCGGCAGCTGAACAGGGTGCTGTCGGCCCACAAGTTCATGGGCACCAACCAGACTGTGGTTTCGCACCTCATCTCGCAGCCACTGTCAATTCATGTGCACCATCCTTCGCTGCAGCCGCAGTATGCGTCTCCATGCAAGCAGGACTCCTGTCAACATCTTTGTTTGCTTAGCCCGAATAAGTCGGTACAATACACTTGCATGTGCAAGCCAGGATTTAAGTTGTTACCGGATGGAAAATGCATTGAAGGTAATAAAACAATACGATGGGTTTTATATGAGTTTTGTTACGTATATGATATGATTTTAGCGACAATTTTTTATTTTTCCAGAGGAGACATCGTACTTGATGGTATTGAAGGGATCACAAATCATTGACTTGTCGACGGACGGATCTGGCAGAGCTGGTCAGCTATCACCCGTCGTTGGAATTCAAGGTATCACTAATATAATTAAAATGTGAGGTCACTAAGTTAGAAGTAAGCTATTTACTACTACATTAAATTCTGTATAGGAATATTTAGTCGCTATCTTGTAACGTCATGGCCGCTTTCATATTTTTATGGCAGGGTTGCCAAAAAAAGGCAACGTAAAAACACTTAAAAGAATTGAAATATATTAAAAAAATCCTAGATTATCATTTTTACATTATAATGAATGTTTGAATATTTTAGTTTATTATAGGTAAATACAAGAAATCAATCATTATATTTTTGTACAGGCCGGTTGGTCGAGTGGTTAGTGAACCTGACTGCTACACCGGAGGTCGTGGGTTCGATTCCCACCCAGGTCAA
>DWJZ01007270.1:0-12263 GCA_018249125.1 Asbolis capucinus
AGCTTCAGGCACTCCCGCGGGACCGACGGGGGGGGGGGGCAGAGGGGGAGGGAATGAAATGAAAATAATGATAAAAACGGAGGGAACATCCCGTCTGTCCTGCGACTGCGAGCGAATAATAACAGCTCTGAATACGATTGGCTGGAACGGTGTCTGTAACTTTAATTTTGTTTTATTGTTTTTGTAAGTTGTTTGTGCTGGCGCTACGGAATGGTGTGGCAGTGCCCTAATAATGAGCGAATGACGTTTTTGTTATACGTAAGGAGTAGAGGGAATGAGCCCAGAAAATTCTATATTGCACTCCGACCTACATCATCAACAAATTTGTCAATAACACCTTAAAGACAGTGAAATGCAATCTTGCTGTATGTAACCCTTCAGCCTCAGTCTTCATAAACGTTTTTATTTCAAATTAAATGAGAAAAAAAAAATTGCATCGAATGATCTTTCGTGCCGGTCGACCCTGCGTTTCCGAGGCTTTTCGAACTACAAAATGTTGTATCCTTGGCCCAAAAAGCAGGCATCTCTCATTTGTACTAAGTATACTTTACCATGCTGCTCCAGTGTCGATCGGTGGAAAGTTAGTTGCCAACCCAAGGGTGGGCAGAATGCCTAATAATGTCATCCAACAACCGGACGCGGTCCCCAGCTTTACTTACCTTGACAGGAGAGAAGCGCTCATGATTTATTACTAGACACTCACTTTCCTCAACGTTTACCTTTCACCTTCCTGTTTAAGCAACTCAGCCGATCTTAGTATCGACGCAAGCCGCCAGACTACGATCATTTCTATGAGCAAATAACTTCTAAATGTCAGTCAATTATCGAAAGTTCATCGAAACCAATAACTTAGTACATCGAGTCGGCCACCGGCGCTACAATCGACTACAATTTAATTTCACATGTTCGATTGCAAATCGATCTGATAAAACTAATTGCCACTTTATAACGGCCGCTGAGTGTTGCCGCAATAATCATCCCGTGACGTCATCGTCGGCTGGTGACGTCACGTCCATTCCCAGTAATCCGGGATGATTTGTTCACTTTGCGCTGTTTGTACGGCATTATAGATACAGTAACAGATAATTCATTGCAATCGAATTGTTAATTTTCTCGTAATTGGACTTTGTGTTGATGTTAATCATTATAATATTAATAAATTACAGTATCGGTTTGTATGTGTCAGTCGCCAAAAATGAAGTGCATTAACTATGGAAAAAACGTGCAATCCGGCAGGCCTACTGCTAACTCTTACTGAAGTTTCTACCGAACGTCTGCGTATTGCAGCTGACAGCTGGATACAGATACAGGTAGTTTTTTTATCCACGACGAATTCTTCAGCAAAGGTTGTATTACCAAGGGGCAATACGGTGTGCATAGCGACATCGCCACCTTCATGTGGCCTGTTTGCTCTTTAGTCAACTTTTAGGTTTAAGTACCAACCTACAACTTATCGTACAACATAATCTCCACTAATCTGCGCCGGAGCTGCTGACATGCTCTTGGCCTCATCAGCAACGAGGAGAGACCCTACTCCTAATAGTCTGCATTAATCGCTGATAGAGACAATTCCATTGTTCGCAGTGAGCAACGGAGCGCTGAGCGCGTGTGCGGCGCAGGGGATGGACAAGGACGGGAAGAAGAAGCACACGAGACCTACCTTCAGCGGGCAGCAGATCTTCGCGCTGGAGAAGACCTTCGAACAGACCAAGTACCTCGCGGGGCCGGAGCGAGCTAAACTGGCGTACGCGCTCGGCATGACTGAGTCGCAAGTTAAGGTAAGAAAGAAGACTCATTTAAGGTATCATTTGAAAGTAATAGTGTGTTATCGAGTCACGAGAGATAGTTCAATCGCCGAGTTGTAATTTGAGTGACGACCTTAAGATACATATGTTTGATCATTTCAAATGAAAGAGTTGATTAGTTGTCGTGAAGATATGACATTCGCGAGTCGCGTTAGATGGTAAGTTCGTTTAGTTGTTATATGAGTCACGACCTTAAGTCCCGTTTAATATTTAAATTCAAAATATTTTTGTAGAAAGTGAAAACTGTGAAGAATGATTTAGAGTTTAAAATGTATGATATGAGAGATGAGGACAGGGGCGGGATGAGCAGCTCTGGGAAGTATTTTATGAACAAGAAATTAATTAGATTTTTCATAAATAGACTGAGCTGAGAAATATTAAGGTATTTATTTTGGAACCCAGATAGATGGAAACTTTATTGTACACCAAGAAAAAGACAACAGTACAAAATACGTGTTGACAAAGTACAAAATTCGGTCTTATCGCTAAGCAGCGATATCTTCCAGACAACCTTTAGATGAGGAGTAAGTAAGAATAAAGAAACTTAGATAAGGCAGGTGCACGAGTAGGTAGAGGAAACTGAAACAAAGCAATAATAATATTAGAAAAACAAAAAAAATGTATATATACTACCTATGACGAAGATGAGGACTGCAACAGACAGGAGATAGATAGGGATAATAGGAGAAAAGTTACATCTGGAGGTTTAACTTGAGTTATAGAGGAATATGGGGTACTTGCATTGTGGATTGATTTCCAGAGGCGAACAGCAGTGGCAGAACATGTATGTTCAAGGAGGAGGAGGAATGGAAAAGTTGTCTGTCATGGCGAAACTGGAGACGTTGTTTGAGGTAGGGAAGATAGTGAGCATTGAATAGCACACAGTAGAGAAGAGAGAGTATAGAAGCATTCCTGCGACGGCGAATACGAAGCCACTTGAGCTTTGAGCGAAATTCGGAGACGTGGTTATATTTCCGTAGGCCAAATATGAACCTTATGCACAATTTGGCGCTCAAACTTTTTTAACTGGTCTTCCATGATATCAAGATAGCACACACCGGCAGAGTCAAGTATAGGAAGAAGTAAGGATTGTCCTAGCAAATTTACAAATTGTACAGATAGGTATGTTTAAGGTGGGTATGCATGGTTTGTAGAATTTAGTTTTATTTGTTTATTATTATAATGCAACTACATTTAACATTACGGGATGTCCCAATTCGTTAGAGTAGTAATTATGACAAAAAGAAAACAATGAAACGAACAGGTCAGAAATTTTATTAATTTACATAATGTTAATTGAATATTTTATTACAAATGACCAATCACTAATCGCTTCACTTACTCATTAATTGTTTTATTTACAATTAAAATCAGTGTTGCAATCATATAATGAATATAGTAGTTATCTATAATTCGCATCGTCATTTTCATTCTATTCACAATATCTCGGACCTTCCATTTATTTGGTAGAACATCTCACGATAATAACATCAAATGTAATTAAGTCTTAAAATTACTAGGGTAAATACGCCAATGCTGGCATTCCCGCGCACTCATACCCAGTGCTGCCATCTGTCGGGCCGGCACGCCGTTGTGGAGTAAATTACTGAGAGATAAGATCGAAAATTGTGTGTCTGTCGGTCGTAGCATGATCGACCGTGTTGTAGTCCGTTCGTAATCGGATTACGGAGATTGAAAAGTCAATCACTTAGTCGCGGCGCAATCAAACGTTTCGCTGTATCACCGATAGGGTTGCCAAAACTACTTCGGTGCAACTCTCTACTTTCTTGTATGGTTTCATTTATTTGTTACTCTTGTTTAAGTTGTATTTTGTACATGGGCCAAAGGGTCCATGTACTATAAATTCACAAAGGTAAATTTATAGTTATAATTTAGTCGCGTTAGGTCGCTAGGCATGTTTCCAACGAGGTCCAATAATAACTTACAACTCAAATCCAGCTGGACAACAACAATTACGATATAATTAAAAACGCAAAATAATAAGAGGCAGAATCAAGTAAATTTCATGAAATCTATTCACAACTTCAAATAGTCCTTATGTCAGTTAGACTTAGATTTTATAGTTTAATAAGTAGCATTTCATTTATCACAATATTGCAATATAGAACATTAACAAATAAATAAACATTTTTAGACAATTCACACGTGGGCATTTGACCCCAAATTAAGCGTTAGCTTGTACTATGGTGATTAGACAACTGATAAACATACATATGTATGTATTTATGAATATATAATTATAAAGATATTTACACCCAGACACACATTCCTGCTCATGACAGAAAAGTTTGATTTGGGTGGGAGCGAACCCACGACCTTTGGTGTAGCAAACAGGTTCACTAACCACTAGACCGACCGGCCTGTCAAACATTGTTTATTCATTTGAGTTATAAGTGGCAACCCTAATTACTGGAGATTAAGCGAGCGACATGTGGACGCATCGCTTTGTTTTGTTTCCCGTTTGATAAAAAATATTCTATTACTATTGCTTTAATATCGTCGCCGACGGACGGACGGACGGACGGAGGCAGCTTGATTGATTTTAGTATTCCATAACGAAATATCGCTACCGGATTTTTATTGACAGCCGTTATTCGAATATTATGCTCTCTGTAAGTTATGGGTTAGCTTTTATAAACTGTAATTCGTTCGAAATTAATTCGAAAGTGAATTAATTAAAATGCTACCGTTCTGTGATACAACAAATCAAAGTTAGTTTCATTGAAGTAATGTTTATAAATTATGATTATCAAGCCTACATTTAATACAAGATTAGTGTGAGAAGTACGTGATGAATATTATTAATGATTTCAACCTATTATTTTATTGAATCAACCTAAATGTTCGATAACATTGAGATAGGTATTTATTATAATAATATTCATGTTTCATTTATTTAGTTCTTGGCAATAGTACTATAATTCGAAATTTTATTTTTATACTCGTCCTGAAAATTATTTATTTGAAAAGGGCAAACTCCGTACACTAAATTAAAGTTATATAGTTGATTTTGAGATAATTACATGGGCATTTGTCAAACTTTAATTGCATTAATACACCATCTAAAATGTACAAGTTTAATTGAAAGCTAACAATAAAACAAGCGTAAAAAGGTGGCGTTTGATTCTAAACTAATTAGGGTGACATGCTCCCCTAAACGATCGGTAAACGAGGGGCGGCCATCGGGGATTATTATGAAGCGACACAATAGCATTGTACAGTGTACATATCGTATTCTGTATCATATGGCTTGTTTGTATTGCTGGGTAAAGAGCAATGGACACGTGCGTCGGACGTCGAGTCGATTTCAGTTTGCTAATGAAGGCCGGTGGAGGGCCAGGGGACAGGGGACTGGGCGACGGGCACACGGCGTGACGCGTTGTGGTCATGGGTGTTTAGCGTCCCGTATTGGCTTATTGAATTGTACGCGCTTTGACGACAAATTTAGTTTTGAGGGTGTTCCTGTTAATGGGTTGGTTTTGGGCTTCGGTATTTACTCTTATCATTAATACCATACCTTTAAAAAGTTAAACGTTAAAAAGTACTAATAGTTAATTCGTCTTATGATTAACTTTGTTAAAACAACAATTTAAATAGATTATCCATAGCGGACTTTAGCAAATATTAGAATTGTGTTTAAACTTCAACTTGAGTTTTTACCGAAATTAAGTTATTTCTCAGAAGAGCGACATTCACGTCTATCGAGTGAGACAGTAACGCCTATATTACTAAACTGATTTGTGCTCAGGGGCAAGTCAATTTTGTGCAACCGATAACCCTTTAAATATCCACAGTGGATTTTTCATAACAAACTCCACTCTTAAGATTGCTCTCTTGGCCAGATGTGACTATGAAGCGTAAGGAGCTGCAGTTAAGTGCAGCTCGACAATCGATGTGTCAACTGATGCATCTATAAATCCGTGAAACTGTCAGTCAGTTCGCCATTATTAAATCAATACAAATGATTGTCGCCGGCCCTCCCATCCTGTCTCTCCCGATACATCAGCCCGTTAGCGCGGCGAGTTGAGGGGCCCAAATTGTATTATACTAAGTGATACATTCTATTTAGGGGCTGACGACTGTCAAAGTTTAATGGGTGAGCTAGGGAAATGGGAAATATACATTTGTTTATCATGTTCATTAAGTGCCCTTTAGTAGGATGTTTAAAGCGTTGAAAAGATAAAAAGATCTTGCATGTGATTTGAACAAGCTTAAATTTTCATGAATTTTAGGTAATTAAGAAAAATCACGTATTTTCCAAAAATAGGCAAGCGTGCAACCAAGTGGTCAGATCTGTAGGTATTAGTAACATTAAAAAAAGTTCGAATACATCACGGTGAAACGCTTTTGAACCAAAAACTTTATTCAGCAGTAGATTTATCAAGTTTTTGGGTAAATTAAAACTGGATTAAACTTCTAAATAAAAAAAAGATTTAATTGATTATAATCT
Source organism: Asbolis capucinus (assembly GCA_018249125.1). Lineage (NCBI taxonomy): Eukaryota > Metazoa > Arthropoda > Insecta > Lepidoptera > Hesperiidae > Asbolis > Asbolis capucinus. Next base: position 6,277 of record DWJZ01007270.1, read on the forward strand.
TTCATCACATTTTTTTTTAATACAAAAATAAATCCAATGATAAGAGAGTGTAATATTAAATTAAAATTGAGCGAGCACTTGATATCGAACAGCACTGCGTTGTTTAGGGAGCGAGCGAGCGCAACATCGGGCGAAATCAAGTGAACATAATGAGATTAATGTACTCGATTTATCGCCAGGGGGCATCCGCGGCGTTTAATATTCGCCAGCGATGTTCGTTACGTCATTCGGTGAATACACATATCATTTTGACGTAATGTCTTTAGGGGTTATACAATGAAGATGGAATTAAGCTTTTGTTTTATGGCCATTTGAAATTTAACGACTGATTAGGGTCGACTTTATACTGCCTTGTAGTGATGGTAATTAAAACAATCAGTTGTTCTTGTACAAGAGGAAAAATTGAATAATCAGAGATTAGGATTTTATGCTTCTTATAGGTATGCGAATTATAATGTAATTATAATTCAAATATCACTTTAGATATTTCAGGTGTCACTAAATTAAATTGAACGAGATTGCGTAACGTTAAAGGTCAGGTACAAAACAACACTAAAATATTGCGAGCCGAAAGCTGAACCAGTCGAGTAACATTTACAGTTGGAGAAGTCAGCTAGCAATGTGTCAGGCCAGTGGATGCGATGCATAATCCTAAGCGCTAAATATATCCAACAAATGAGACCTCTCTCTCGCAAATTGAGCTCAAAAGCCAATGTACCACGAAGGGTGCTTCTACCCTACCAATTCGACCGGAAACCTATCAATCTGAAATGAACTTTATTGGGGGATAAATAGAGTCGATTGTGATGGGTTAAAGTGGATGGTTTCTTTTCATTCCCCTGCATGGGTGTCATAGCTCATTTGCCATTCGATGGCATTAATCCATAGGGGATTAAGGGGTACACATGTGACGGGCATGAGGCAGCCGGCAGCCGGTGCAATGAGAATGCATAATGCAATTAATTGTTTCGATTCGCTGTTTATTGTTGAAGTTGAGGTAATGACGCTTGAATTATGATAACGACGGATGAATTTATTGTGCCATTCTGACTAGTTAAGAGAGGTTTCCAGTTACTATTACTTATTATCATTGGAGCTATTCTGTAAACTCTTTGTTTAAGTAACTCCGTCCATATTAGGGTTCAAGTCAACCAGGTTTCTCCTTTTTACCATTTGGTGTATTAAGGACAGTATTTTAGCGTGTAAGTAGAACATTTTCTGTCTTCTCCTCTCCCTCTAAAGTTGACCGTGACATGGGTCATAAGTATATCAGTTGTAGTATGGGAGAGCCAGTCTTCTTCTGCTTCCTTCTTTCATTAGTTCCGTTTTGCTTCTTTCACCTGTTCTGTTGTGTGTTGTTGACGTCTTAGGGATCTATTGTAGCAACTTCTTGTATGAGATTGAAACTATTGTATTGGATATTGGAACTTCGAAGAAATACAATTCGCAACAGCCGATCGTAAATTTTATTGTGGAAGTGATTATTTTTCAAATTAAGAATCTAGTGCCCTGTCGACTTTAATATTGGCCAATAGAAATCAATTTTCATTGGGCTATTTTTACAGCTACCCCGATGCCAGTACTATAAATCTGTACAGCATAAAAATATTAATACCGCCTTTAAATCCATCAGTGGCGAGTAATAAAGTTAATCCGTAAGATATTGACGTCCGTCCGTCCGTCCGTCTGGCCGCGGCGTGGTTTATGGCGGAATGATTCAAAGTCAAACGAAGCCTGGTACGTTTAATGACCAAAACCCGTTGATGACACTCGGGCGGCGCCTCTCACCCCGAGGACGACGCAGGGACTTTTATGGTCCGCTTATATATGGAGTCAGTTAAAATTAAAAAAATCAAGTTAATACTTTTCGTTATTAATTATTAGTAAAATAAATAATGGATTTGTTAAATTAAATAGACAAATATAGTGAAACCACCAAATACTTGAGTGTGCATACTGTACTGAGGGTTTAATATGTACCTACGTATTCCATGTTTCCATCCCAGTTTTGGTGCTTGTTGCAGTCACAACTAATAACTATACACATAATTACTAAGCAGTAAGATGATACAGTGGATAATACCAACAAAAACATTTGGGCCTGAAACGTAATTACTGGTGGACTTAATAAATTTACTGTACCCTAAAAATCAGATGCACATCACAGAAAAAACATTCTGGGTGGGAATTAAAGACACGATTTAGTAGTTAGATTTACTAACAACCAGACCAAGAGGCCAGTCTGTACTTACAAAAAGACAAGAGATAATCTCATATATGGTCTCCAAAGAGTCCAAGCCCACGTCACGTCGAGCGGGACCCACATGCTGATGGATCGCGCTATAATTTAATATTAATGTGTTTTGATTAAACTGCTTTCATAAAATTAAATAATGGTTCAACGCGTTTTTAGGGTTCCCCACCCTAATGGTACTGACGGGACCTTAATACGTCGCGGTCTTTTTGCGTTCATCTGTCCGTACGTCTGTCTGGCCTCACACTATAAGGTAAAAACTTCCTTTTTAAAGAATGTGTGAAATGTTCTATGTGACTGACAATAAACAAATAGGAAAAGTTGGGTATATAAAATAAATATTTTTCGATATTTGTGGAGCTTGTCTTGTAAACCGTATTACTGAACAAATTGTATACCTACTTGCATAAAAAAATTTAAAGCTTGTTGTACTTTCTTCATAGGACCTATAAATACACACAAAATGTATTATTAAAAATGCCACTATAGACGCAACATACAAAATTGAAACATTTTTTGTATAATTATAACACGACCACTCGTACAGTACATGACCCTTGTACAGACCCCATCGTCAGCGGGTTCGTATTAAACTTAGCGTATTTTTCATAAACTCTATTTTAATATGTTTTGATTTTGACTAACGGTTTGAATAGAGAGCGATTTGCGCACTCGATCTTAATCGGTGTTTGATGCGATTAGAGATGCACTTTCTTTATGATGATGATGATGAGGGAGCCGGTGATGGATGGCGGTGTTCGGATCATTTAGTTCACTCGTTTGTTATGCAAGCTCGGATTAATTTGTTTTAATTTAAAGGTGCTCTGCTGTAAAAACTATGACTTCACATTTTCTGCTTTGCACACAGATGCACGCACGCACGAACACACATACACACACAAATATTAGTACAATTATGTTATGGCATTAAAATTAATTTATAATAATTGTTTTAATAGTCTAGGAATAGATCTTTTCACACTATGTAGGAGATGTATGTCGCAGCTACATATATTAAAGAAATTGATTAAAAATAAATAAATGTATGTGTCATTAAATGTGTGTAATACACACATAATACTATGATATGTCAGTATTATATGTTGTATATGTTGCAGATATACTACTACAGAATTTTAATAACTTTGTTTTGTGAAGATTTGGTAGTTCTGACGACAACTTGAAATATGACGAAAAGAAATGCATTTATTTCGTCTGAGGAACCAAAAGTCCACTTAACGTAAATCAAAATTAAACAAGAAAAAGTTTATATCAACTACAACATATATATATATATATATATTTAAACAAACCTGTAATAAGACCTTAAGTCTATGGATATACCTACCTAGAAACTTAGAACGTCAAGTTATTTATAATGTAACGTAGAACACACATTCCCAGAACTAATCAGTACAAGCTATTACCTAATTAATGTACAGTGACGTACCCCATCATCAAGTCGCACTAATAACTAGCGTGTTTGGTGACAACCTCAGACGAATGACTCTCATTAGGTCCATCTGCAAGAAAGCTTGACCCAAAAATCTGTAACTCATTTATTTAATCGAAAACACAACATCAGCCAGTCGATTTACGGAATGACTCCTATTAATATTTGTCGATTAGCGTCCGTCGACTGTCATCGGGACAATATATCGATTGCCAACTAACACTAAACCATGCTAAAGTGTACCTTATTCGTACTAGCGTAGGGTACAGAATGTCGGTTCTGTTGGTGAGGTGAACAATCAATGATTGATATTAGCTAGTACGACAATGGGGAAACATACAGATGATATAGTTTTGTATGTTATGTTTTATGAGTTATTGGGAATGATGTTCAGTGAAATAGTATTAGAAGTACGTTGTACAGCAGGCAGGTACTCGTACGACGATTATTATATCAACTTAGGACAGTCCCACTGGTGGGCTTGGGTCTCCTCTCACGGTGTGCGGGCTCTGGGTCTAGCTCACCATGCTGGCCTCGTGCTGGTTGCTGAGGAAAGCTAAGGCGTGCAGGTCTCCTCGCGTTGTTTTTCTTCACAAAAACAATTGATAATTAAGTTTGAATATCAACATAGCTTATAAAAATAGAGGAGCGCGCAGAATTGGAACCCATAGCCTCCTTTAGAGCAACTTACTTTCAAAACGTTAGGATATCGTGTTTTCAACAAGTCGCTTGCTCTCAGTAATTCCATCTCAATCCATTACATAATTTAATATTTACTAATATAGCCGCCATAAAAACAAACAATAGTAATAGTAAATGTTAATTTCATGTCCACCATTTAATAAATCCTGATCAATTTGATATGTATCTCGTTCGAGTCCCGGCGGGGTGCGGGCGCGGCGCGCGGGGAGCACGTGTAGGCGTGCAAGGTGCAACAGCACTGTCTTGGTCCGCCGTGTGGTTGTTCAATATTAAACTGCGAGCCGTACATACCTATTGGATTCTATCAAATCTCCGCTTCCTTTGCAGTTTATTGTTAACTACGTAAATAGTTCATTTGTTATTGTCGAATTGTTCATGAAGTGTTGTATTCAGTGGTTTTCGATGAGTATGTTATCGAAATAGCTTGTGTCTCTTAGCTCAGCAATGACTAATAATAATGGAACAATCATGGAATCTGACAAGAAACAGTATATCTAGCGGAATTGCAGAGCCGTTTCGAGACTCATTACAAACAAGATGGTAGCTAACTAGGTAGATATACTTTACAGAATGCCTTACCGATTACACATGACTTATAAATAATATGTAGATATAAAACAATGTAGAGCGCCATTAAAACATAAACGCCAATACATTTTTCATACTAATTCGCTAAGGAAGCTTTATGATTTTGATTGTAGTGTCTGTACTACTTGTCTGAATGTATACACATCATAATAAAATAATCAAGTATCCGGCGAGATAACGTTCATCACAAAGCAGCCCACCACAACACCATATTATCGGTAATTCGATAATCATTAGCGGTAAGCGTCATACAATAAGCAGTTGTCGCTGCTGGCTCCCCCTGGCGGCGCTGGCGGAGGCGTGGCGAATGCGGCTCGCCTTATTAAACTGCAGCTTACGATAATCCAACATATTGGCCAACTGTGGTCGCCATTACCATCACAATACCACCCTCGGCTTCTGGCACTGGCAGATGGAAAGATGGATAGATCGCATTGGGTGTGAACGATTGTTTGTGCAAACATTATATTATGGCTTTTAGTTATTGGCTTGTTCGCGTCTTGGATTGGCTTTAATCTTAAAAGTAAAAATTACACATTGTACAATATCAAAAAAGTTTCGTTATTTCATATATTGCAATAATTAATAATATTCTATAGGCTAATATATTAATAATATTCTTTATTTTTAATTGCACTGAAGGCCAGGACCCGGCCGTCACTAGTGTGTAGTGACTTAAATTTTTACCTAAAGTCTATTCCGAGGAACGTGTCTTAGAAGCCCCGAAAAGTAGACTGCGTGAAGTTAGCAGCACACTTATGAGATGCACATATTTTCAAAGTTGTTCCCGATTGTTCCCAAGCCGAGAACAACCAATTTATTTATTTTTTTTCTTTTTATTTTACTTGTGGAAAGACCCTCGTCTCATCCATCCGACTGCGGGTAGCCGGACAGGTATGTGGGACTCGAACCAACTAAAACCACACGGTGTCGACGCCTACCGCTTTGGTGCCGGGACTGTGTGCTATTCTCGCTCCACTGCCCCGGCGC
>DWJZ01007271.1:0-12263 GCA_018249125.1 Asbolis capucinus
GACTGCTACACCGAAGGTCGTGGGTTCGATTCCCACCCAGGTCAAACTTTTCTGTGATGACCAGGAATGTTTGTTCTGTGTGTAAATATCTATACAAGCGTGTAATTAAAAGTATATATGTATGTTAACCAGTTGTCTGATCACGATAGTACAAGCTAACGCTTAGTTTAGGGTCCGATGACTGTGTGTGAGTTGTCCATAGATATTTATTTATTTTCATATTGGGCGTGATTTTTTAAAAATACATTTTAGATACCGCTAGGTTCGTCTTTCTAGTTCCACTAGCTTTGGCCGTAAGTTGTCTCATTAAGTACCATTTACTAAGCAGATGAGTCATACATACCAGGGAGGTAGAAATGTTTTGATACTTATTATTTATTTCTCCCTAATTTGCATCTGCAATTACAATGAACCCGCCTCGGCGTCCACCCGGAGCAATAGACTCGCATCCCCTTCATAAACAATGAGATGGGATTAGTTTGGCGCCGCGAGCCGGGGGCGACGCACGTACTGTGCCCGCATGCCTGTGACGTATACGCGCGAGTACGTACGCACCTACGTGCTTGCTATCATAATTTTGCACTTTATGTATTTGTGAATAAAGACTATTTTGCTAGTTCGCTAGTAATTTTAATTAATTAGTAGTGCAAGTTTAAATTGTGACCGTTTTTAATTGAAAGCTGTATTGTTCGCGGGAGTGTCTAAAAATATTGGTGACTGGCTCCGTTGTGCCTGTCTGTGTTTAGACGTTTGTTGCAGTGACATTGCATTATGGTTTGGTTTTGTTCAGATCACATTTTAAGCTTTTATTGTGTTGATATCTAAAAGAAACTTGTTGAGCTTCTACGGAGCTGTTCACGTCATTCAGTAGCTATATTTAGAAAGATTTTCCGCGCTGACATCTCTCTTTAGATAAACGACGGATGCAAATCAAATTGATTTATGATCGTGACCTTTCACGTAAGATAGTGGACCGTAGCTCGAGTGGAATTCTACTTTAAGTATTTCGTTGTTGATATGTTTAGTACGGTTTTTAAACTTAACCCTCTTGTATGTGGCAGCTTTAGGGGGAGCTTTCAGGAAGTCGTGTCGCGAGCAGGAAGCTTCCTTGCATTCACGTCGATCTACTACATCCGGGATCTGTTTTTCACATCATAAAACCAATGAATCTTGTTGCATTGCAGTCATTTGTGAGATTAATAGACAATTAACCGGCCATATATATTTAACACACTAATATTTTGGGCCGCAGTTTTCAATGTCACAGTACGCGAATTTTGTAAAAATAATGTAGAAATCGGTGTAATAATAAACAAATCGTGAGTACCCGTTTGCATTTAAAATGTAAAAATAAACATTTAAAGTATTCTTTTCACAAAAAAAATATTACAAGGTTTGTATGGATAATAAATCGAAATAATTTGTTTTATTTTTTCAATTAAAATTTTAACAATTATATTACATTTTAATATTTAAGGGAACTGTAGGAACAAAAATAGTTTAAAATACAAGCCATACGAACTGTCAGCTGCCTCTCACTTGAGTCGTATTAGGACCAATTAGAAAGACAGTGAATGGACTGATACTTTTTATGCTTTATCATATCCCTTGGGCACTGGGTTGCTCATTTTATTACAGCCAGTTGAGGCTATTAAGAAATGTAATATTAATGTTTTAGAAAGTTCATTAATGGATAATATTACGTTCTTGCTAAAGGTACGAGTTTTAAATGAGTACTGTAGCCTGATTATCATTTTCAATAAGATTGGTACAGAATCTAAATTGAAATTAAATGAAGTAAAATTTTATTCGAAGTTGGTTTTTACACTTTTCAAAAGTCAAACTACGCCGTCGCTTCAAGAAATCCCTACGATGAGTGAAGGAAGAAGAAGCGGCATGAAACTCCCAAGGAGTTCTTTTTTCCAACTCAGAACGATTTCAGAATAGTTGTCAGTTATTGCATTATATTTTCCACCAATTTATTATAATGTTATAACATCATGACGATTCATATTATGTCGTGCATATTACGTATTTTTTAAAAATAGCGTTAAGTTTTTTCCTATACCATAATAAATGATCTAAAAGTGTGTTAATAAAAAGATGAAAGATGAATGTTTCAAACACACATAAACAAATGCAGCCGACGGACGCACCGATATTTCGTAACTATAAATTTCTGAATACAATACGGCACAAAGAAGTTATGTTAAAATATTTAAAAACACAAGCTTTAATTATAGAGCCCTAATACAAAGAAACAAATAAAATTCATAACTGTATTGTTAAATGCTCAGTTCCCTTGTCTGAAGCCAATCCTGAAGGTAGTATAAAGTCATGCTTATCATAAAAATGCATCATCAGGATCAAGTTCATGCAAAATTTCAGCTCCGTAGTGTAAGAGGAAGTGGGTCTAATTAAGGTTGCAAGGTTTGACCCGTAACAAACAAATATAACATACGCTGCAAGTTAAATAAAAGCTAGTAAAAAATGGTACTTTGTTACAATGTACTAAAATAAAACATTACTTTAAAGTGGCGTTACGAGAAAGTTATTCCGTGTTCATCTCGCGAGGGTACTGTTTATTAATATTTTAACAAGTCCCAAGTTTGAGGGGCAAGAGTCGTATAGGTCCCGTGTGTTCTAGGGGCGCAGTCTTTGTTGTTTGTTTAAATTGCGCTCCATTACGCGTCGTTAGGTTTGTTACTGGTTAAAGTGTTTTTACGTATGTCGAGTGGCTTGTTATGTTGTGTCGTTCAAATATGTCCCTCTCTGTCTTTCTTTGTCTGTCTCTTTATCTTAAACACTGTAAAACTGAAACCAGATTTTATGACACGCATAAAAATCATGTCTAATTGGAAATTATTCCCAAAATATCCGTTTTCTTGTACTAATTTTATACTTAATCTCGACTTATTGTCGTTTGGAGTTGTAAGCTTAGTGTGGGGACTTTTATTAAAAACTACACGTTGGCAAAGGTTGACCAGTAGCTGCTGGTTGTAAATTACGTACCATTGTGGAATTGGTACCCCAAAATATGCAGTTTACTGTCTGTTTTTTAAATTTCGAACCCATTTATTGTTATTTTTTGGGTACAAAATTGCACTGATTATGTTTTTGCCTTTTAAAAAAAACCCACTTTAAATGGCTTTAACACGTAATACAATTAAAAAGATCATTGTCACCGTCGTCGCAGCAAATTAACGCATTATTAAAGATAGCTCCAAAACTGTCCGTCAGATGTCGCTCAAAATAAAGTGGGATCAAATGACAAACACCAGCCTTCGATCAAAAAAATAATTATCAAAATCGATCCATTCAGTAAAAAGTTCTGAGGTAACATATATAAAAAATACACACGAACCTCCCGTTCTTCTGAAGCCGCTTATAAAATCTATACAATAATAAAAATCAAAGTGCATTTCTTCTGTGAACATGGAATAATTTCAAAGTTTTAATGAGTGACCCTAATATCGAGATGAACACGAAAATTTTTTGTAAATTATTGTCTGTCTGTCCGAATGCTCATTACGTTTAAAACCCGAAGTCAGATTTCAATGAAACTTGGCAGAGTTATTTATTATATTCCGGATTAACATTTAGGACTTTTTATCCCTACTTATACCGGGATTCCCTTGGGATACGGGATGAAAATCTGTATGGGAGTGTTTGGTCTACTGGTAATAAAAAAGCAATTCATGTGGGTAAGCGAAGCTGCGGCTACAGCTACTTAATTATATAACCTATTAGGGTCCGATGTACCTAGTTAAAACCACTATATTAAGTGGATTTACAGACATAGATACACAGGTGTATTGTTAGCTTCCACTTTGTTAATTAAGAGAGACTCTGAGAGAGTTAAAGAGCTTTTATCGTCCCGCTGCAGCAAGTGTCTCGAGAGAGTGTCTCCATGTGACTCACCTTGCCTTTACACATGTAGCTATTGTAAAATGCTCTAGTTATCTCAAACTGCACTTTTACATCACTTTGCTCTATTGTCAATAAATTCTGCAGCCTACGCGTGTAAGGATATTTTTGTCATAACTTGGGTTAGATTATCGATGTTTTCATACGGTTCCCTAACATATTTGACAATATTTTATAGCCTTTGTTCATCGCAATAAGATTTTTTTTTTAATCGGGCGAGTATTCTCTCCTCAAAAAAAAGTAAAAGATTTTTTTTTAATCGGGCCAGTATTCTCTCCTCAAACAAAAAATCTTTCCTCTTTATAATATTAGTATAGACAAAGCAATTAATATTAAACAAAGAAAAATAAATTTAAAAAGTAGTAAGTTTAAGAAAATATAGGATACTGGAGTTATAAATTTTATCTTGAAGCAGGCAACATGTGAATGAAATGAGAATAAAAACACACCATGTGTGGCCGAGTTTTACGCACGTGTATGCTAAAGGACTCATGCACGCTGTTTTGAGCCCTTTCATGTACTAATTAAATACTTTAATTGCTTGTACACGTAAATCAGAAGTGACATATTTACACTGGACACTTTTACCAGAATTAAAGGAATTTAATCTTTCTCTCCTTTGTTATAAAGTAGGTTTTCAATTGTTGAAAATGAATGTGATGATTGCGATACCACAGCGGGGTTGGTTTGTTTTGAGAGCAGCCACGTGCAGGATATCTACATATAAGTACTATCCCGTTGTTAACAGAATATATTGGACCTTATTTCCATAGTTGTAAGGTGTATGTTGGAGGTGAAATAACAGTAACAATGTGGCAATCACAGTGGCGACTGACTGGGGAAACGAGCCACCTGTAATGGATGTATTTGACAGCTGAATCGATATTGTAAACGGTGTCTGGCTGTTGTGTACCTAAGTGTAATACAGAGACCGATTTCTGATATCTATACTATTATTATAACGAGGAAAGTTTTGTTTGTTTGAGAATAGGCTCCGGTACTACTGGTGCGATTTAAAGAATTATTTTACCATTAAAATCCTACATTATTCGTACTGTAGATAGGCTATAAAATCTTTTCAAAAACATTAGGGGACCGTTTGAAAATTTCGATGTATTCTAGCGTGTGAAAAAATACAAAAAAAAACCTTGTATTGTTTTTACGTGAACGAGCAACAAACATAAGCGTATCCATCCACACAAACTGTCGTCACGGCCGCAGTCATAACATGATATAAATTTAGACATTACTAAATGTGTTTCTTGAGAATAAACTGGGAACTATTAGACCCCGGTCAGGCGGTCCCATTCATGTTTCAACGGCGGTACAGACAGAAATTGTAAACATTCAATTAAACTCGGTCGGTTATTCACCTAAGAGTGTAAAATGGGAAAGCCGGAAAAAGTACGTGTTTTACCGATTTTAAAAAGGAAATTCTATATTCGACTGCATATTTTTTTCCTATTCTGATTGCTATCAGTACCTACTTACATTATGCGTGCGTTTTGTCTTAAAATTTTAACACAATATTTTTGTTAATACTACTAGATTTGTTTACGTAGTATCTAACATAACGTGAAATTCTTAAAGATCGTCGTTCGAGGCGCGAATGGAAAAATTTTGAATACATACATTGTTATTCTGTCGTTACCAAATATTTAAATTGTTCATTATTTAATATACATTGAAAAAAAAACTCTTAAGGTAGATCCGCAGAAAACGTTAAAATAGTAGTTTATATCTTAGCCAAAATGGTTTACTGATAGGTAGGTTTAGATATCGGCGTCTTTATTTTTTATGAAGCACTGGAAAAAACTATGTGCTGGATGTTAGCATTGACACTGACATATTATAATTTTGACAAAGTCTTATTTTTCTGAAGCGGGTAGTTTATAAAGTACGTAGTACCCCCGAATCGCTTCCCAAACGAGAAGAAAATAATATGCCAGTACAGTACGTACTTGCAGAAATGATGGGCGCGCGTCCATAGTGACATCTACCGCAATTGGGTAGAAACTAAGTTCAAGAGTTTCTGTGATTTGCTGATTTGGATTCAATGTCCTTTCTGGTAAACTATAATACGTTCAACAGATAAACAGAAAATCATATTGATAATTTCTTATTATTAGGTTATAAATATTATTTTGATCTACCTTCAATTTTTAATTTATAAGTGTTCAATGCTGACGGTTTTATCAAAGCTTCGCGATGTGGTTTATAAATATTTGCGTGTCGACCCAAAAATTGGATGGAGTGAATTAATGTTTCTTGTTTATTCTGGCAAGCTGCTCCGATTTTATGTATTGACGTAATCTAACACAGTTTGTATTACAGTAAACATACAGTGTTAGAATTTAAACTGTGAGGTGATACTGGTTGGTTGTAATTTTTACTTGTTTGTCGATATTTTGATATTTTTAGTGTTGTAATGAAATGATTTCTACATTTATCTTTTGGGTGAGGTCGATTTTTATGATGTTGTTATTAACATTTTTTTCAATGACATACAAAATTTAAACTTAAGGTAATCGAGACTAAACATTAACCGTGGTTGGGACGCATCTTTTTCGCGATATTATTGCCTGTTACATGTTATATTGAACTTAACCTCATATTCAATTGAACAGTAACAGAAAATAATCTACCTATAAATGTATTTTCTCAAATAACCGTTATTCACACATTGCTCCTTCACTCAAGATATTTCTCGTAACGAGTTCAAATCTAATGAATAGTCTAGACTTGTTATGAAAACAATTGTTATTTTCGTCTTAGTCACGCACCGACTTACTTATCGTGTGCCTATTAGGATTGGTTCCCAGTGATATAAACAATAACTAAGACACGTTTATAGATTTTGTTTTATAGTTCATCATGAGACATCCATGGTAATAGGTCTGGAGTCATCTTCATAAGGATAGGTCGGTGATACTGAATAGCTTCTTTTATAAGTATAAAATTCATAATTACGAGTTGTGCCAGCAACAATTTTTAGGGTTCAAAATTCATTTGAAGACTAAAGTATTCTTTCGCATTTGGACAAGATGTAGTAAAGATTTGAAATTTTTTTTTTTTTACTTATAATAAGTTTTTACTTAGAATAAGGTAATGCTTGACACAGATCCCACCTGATGGTAAGTGGCGATGATGTCTAAGGTGTTGGGCGCACTAACTGCCAACGTAGTAAACGCCTATTCAATCTTCTCTTGAAGGCTCCTACATCATACGTGGGTGGGAACACCGACGCAGGCAGGTTATTCAATTCCATTGTTATACAGATAAAGGAAGACGTCGAAAACCAGACGTTCGGACCGGTGGGATTTAACGATTTAAGGATTAAAATTAAAATGATAATTGTAAGTTAAGGTTTAAAAACATATCGTAGGTACCCGCAAAAATTAATATACACAGTCCACAACGAGTCCAGTTTAAAATCATCACTATCAAATGGATTTATATTATGTATTCATAATATACCTACATAATAATATATTCAGAACAGCTGTTAAAATATTACACGCACCGTTAGGCTGGTTTCACTGCTGTACGGCCGATCCTTATGGGCTGTTAATACGGACGTCCGGAGCGTGAATACCTGTAGGCGCTAGAACGTTTCACAGTGACGCGGATTCATCTTTCAATTGGAGGTATAGCACGAAACATGTCTTGATCTTTTATTCAATTCTCCAACCTTGCTAGTAATTCATCAAAACTAGTTATCGATATACGAAAATAATTTAAAATTTGCGCGAACCGTCCCTGAGTGTACCCACGTTTCAAAGCATTGCGGGCGTGTCCCGGGTTTTCCACGCGCGGACAACCCGTACGAATTGTACAGCAGTGAAACCAGCCTTAACATAGAAACAACATGGTCTAGTTACAGTGTGAATATCAATAAAGGCGGAAAGTTAATATTCTAATTGGGGATTGATTAATAAACAAGATATCCCCACCAAAATTCCCGAGACTTGTGGGCAAGTGGTAAAATTTTATCGGATAAAATAATTCAACCCAGAAATAACTTCCATTAAAGCAACTTGGAGAATGTTTACAATTATGAACGGAGTAATGTTCAGACTTGAGATATTCGAAATGGTTGGCATAAATGACATTAGGAACTTGCAATTCTATTAGCGAGTTTGGTGACGTTGTGAAGACAATAATTAAAGAAAATTAGGAGGATTTCTATTACGAGTTAATTAATACATTGTTACATGCCTAAACGCATCGAGGGGTGAGAATTTTGACGTTTTACAAAGATTATGTAAAATACAAATTAGAACTCTAATCTCTTTGCACTAGAATTCAAATTCGCAATTTAATTAAAAGTTGATTATTTGAAACTCATAATGTTTGTAATGTAACAGACAACTGTTGCTATTGAGAAGCTTTAATTATTAAGTTATACTTTCAAAGGCAAACCACTGAACGATTTTGATGAAATTTGGCACAGAAGTAGATCAGCACTTGAGAAAGAACATAGGCTATATTTTATTGCAATTAATTGCTGAAATAAAGTGCAATTATTCGCTGAAATAAAGTGCAATTAATCGCTGAAATAAAGTGCAATTAATTGCTGAAAAAAAAGTGCAATTAATCGCTGAAATAAAGTGCAATTAATTGCTGAAAAAAAGTGCAATTAATCGCTGAAATAAAGTGCAATTAATCGCTGAAGTAAAGATTGCAATGAAGTTCGTCATGCACTGAGAGAAGTAAGATAAGTGTGATTTTGTTTTTGCTGTCACCAAAAAAAATTAATGTACTTTCTAGAGTTTGCCATCCTTTGTTCCTTCCTTACTTCTTCCTGGTAGCGTGGTATGTTTATAAAAAGTACTCAGTGTTATTCTGGACTACAATCTAGCCCTGCACCAAATTTCATTCAGATCCATTCAGTTATTTTTGCGTGAAAAAGTAACAAACATCATAAATGTTCGTATTCATAATATTAGTGGGACTAGCGTTTTTGATATTTCCAGTACTGGAAAAAATGTGTCATGTGGACGTAGTCGCGGTAGCTAGTTATGCTATAAAATATCCTTACAGATTGATGACAGGGCGGCTATTCTCACTTCAGCAATTTTAGCAGTCTTTTCCAGTTCAGTCACTTCTAATGAGACAAAAGCCGAATAATACGGAGAGTGGAGTCGAAGCAAAAGATGAGAGGTAAAAATATGAAAGCAAAAATATTGTAGCGTTCATAGCTCGGCGGCTTGTTTTGATTGTAAGTGTTGGAAAAAGTGAGGCAAGAGCGGGCGGGGTCAGTAGGAGTATGGCTGACCGTTAGTGCAAAAATTACATGAGCACAAATTTCCGTGCTTCGGAAGGCACGTAAACCCGTCGTTCTAGTTTGTTATCGTGAGATAGATAAAAACTTCCGAAACTTGGGTTGACCCTTTCCACCAATACAATTTTGAGTACTAGAGTATATTCTATGCCTTCAGCTCCACACATTGATAGCCCACTACTGAGCACGGGCCTCTCCTAATACTCAGTAGGCCTACTAATTATTACTACCTAACGATAACGGTCCCGGTACCAACGGCTTCCAATGCAGCGGTCACTTATCGTTTTACTGACCGCACTCACTGTTGATTATCTTAACCAATCACGATCAAATCAAGTAGCCTTTTGTGCAAGTAAATATCAGAAATGATTAATCCGTTTTGAAAGCAATTTTGACTGATGTATGTCTTTGAATTGACAATAAGTATTTCTTTGAATTAAATTGGGTCAAAGACAAAAAATACGTCAATATTTTTAAACTCGTCTGCGACCCCGATATACCGAGGCGTAGGAAATTTAATAAATAATAATAAATATCTTTGGACAACTCACACACGGCCATCTGAACCCAAACTAAGCGTTAGCTTCTACTATGGTGATCAGATAACTGATAAACACACATATATACTTTTAAATACATACTTAAATAGATATTTCTATTACACACCCAGACACACAAAACAAACATTCTTGCTCATCACAGAAAAGTTTGACCTGGGTGGGAATCGAACCCATGACCTCCGGTGTAGTAGTCAGGTTCACTAACCGCTAGACTAACCGGCCTGTCGGAAATTGGTTCAAAATTTTTGTACTTTATTCGTTTGAAACATAAAAATGCATGATTTTCCTCTTTATAATAGTATTATTATCCTGAAAACATGGTTGATTTCACAACAAGCGTAAAACGTGTATAGTTTACTATTACGCAAGAGGTAAGTTGACTACAATTTGACTGTGGGTTTAAAAATAACCGAAAAACGTATTACATAGGTAATCAATAAATTAAATAAATGTTTAATGTGATAAATTATCCTTACGAATAAATTATCAAGTATTTGAATAATTTTTATTGAACATTGACACTTAAAAATTACCAATTATAAATACAGTTCGAAATAAATTTGATTCGTCTCTCGATTAACTACGATTCTATCGATGATAAGTCGTTATGAAGTTTTCGATAGTAAGGCGTACTAACTTAGTAGAAACCTATTCACTCTTGACTTGAAGACATTTAAATTGTAATCGAACGGGAATACCGGGCTACTAGGGGACGTGGAAAACGAACAAACACTTTCACATTTATAATATTAGTGTTTATGCAGATAACTGGTTATTTTTGGTGTCATTATAAGCCGCTTAGTAAAGACAGCCCATGAGTGAAAATATATCTTATTAATTAATTATACGGATTAGTGGTTCGCGTTGATTGTTAGTGATCGGTGGACTTAAGCAATAGCAACTGGAATAAATTACCAATGTCTGTGTTTTCATTTGAGTATAATTTAGGAGAACAAAATGACTAAATAAATAAATATCTTTGGACAACTCACACACGGTCATCTGACCCCAAACTAAGTTAGCTTGTAATATGGTGATCAGACAACTGACAAAAATACATATTTTTATATACATACTTATATAGATATTTACATAAAAACACACAACAAAAATTCTTGCTCACTACAGAAAAGTTTGACCTGGGTGGGAATCGAACCCACGACTTTGGTTGTGGTAGTCCAGTTCACTAACTACTAGAACAACCAGCCTGTCGACCGTCTTATATTAATAGTTACGTCTTAGTTAATGCGTTTTACCATCTAAGAGTTATCCACTTATCAGGCAGTATTTTCTAGCATCAACTTATCGTACTCGTACTTTACACTGGTGACCAGAGCTTGCACCCGGTTTTAAAATACTGTTTAGTAGAGGTTTTGACAGGGTTTTTATAAAAGGTTTTGTTAGGAGCGTATTCGCAATGTAAGACTTTTTAGAAACCTAAAAAATCCGGTTTAACCCAAAACTACAAACTACAGCAGTTGGCGTGGCGCGAGCAAGTTGCAACTTATTTATTTTCTAATATAATTGTAAAACTAAAAAAAACTCCTTTATACCGGTTTATTGATACAAAACCCTTATAATTTTGCTCACTTCTAAAACCCATATTTTGGAGTTGAACGTAGAGCTAAATCTTAATTTAACGCTCCTTACATACTTCCGTTGATTAAGGTTTTAAAATAAACCGGTAAACAAGCTGCTAGTGGCCATTGATACCATATACTGAAGTAGTAGAGACACTCCATATCTTTGGTGTGTTTCGTTCGTATCTCTTTATCATCATTCGTCACATATGTATCTTCACATATTACCTAACTTAAATATCTTCACATATGTAACAGATGTTGGCGTCTTCCTGCGATGTTTCAGTGGAAATTAAAATGAAAAGTACCGAAACATATTTCTAAGAATTATGCAATTAGAAAGATTAATCACGGTCTTCAACTCATTAATTCCTTACTACTGAGGCTTTCCTTACTACTGAGGAAACTTAAAATGATAGACTACATACGAGTAGCATACTAGACCCAGCCTGTTTCTGCCAAAACTTCAGTCCAATCGACCTTATATTACATCGTTTGTGCGTTCCGATAAAAACTCGTGATTTGTGGCATGGCAATATTGAACGGACCTATTGATATTTCCCAGTCTTTATCACGCTTTTTATAATTTTTTTTGTTAGTAAAATAGATTCGTTCAGGACAATATTGTCGTTGACCACCACACACCACCACGCTGCTCCAGCGCTGATTATTACTGGAAAGTAAAAGAATGATATTAGATTTCACTTCCTACTTCCACGTCTTACTTATTGCGTAGCTTATATGCAGCAAATTTTATTAACTGATACCTAAATACCATCGGTATACTAGGAGTTGTAAAGTGTCTCTCATTCCGTTGCAAGTGGCATAACAATGGCATTGACAGACCGCTTGGTCTAGTGGTTAGTGAACCTGACTACTACACCGGAGGTCGTGGGTTCGATTCCCACCCAG
>DWJZ01007272.1:0-12262 GCA_018249125.1 Asbolis capucinus
TGGTGGACTATGGCCTTAACCTTCTCATTCAGAGAAGAGACCTGTGCTCAATAGTGGGCCGTGATGGGTTGAGATGAGGTATTTTAAATCTTAACAGTAGTTTAAAGAAAACTGCTGGTGTTTTGTTGAATATTTTATGTAGCGGTATGAGTTTATTAAACCTTTAATGGCTCTCAGTTGATTGAGGAGTAGTCCATGCTGCACCAGTGCGGGTTTGTGGAGGGTTTGATGGCCACTCAAGGATCGGGATTTTTTTGTGGCCTTCGCCCACGGCACAGTTTAATGACTGCTATCTAAGAATATCAACCAGGATCTGCGGACGTGCCCCCAGAAGCACGGAAGCTCTCAAGATTGCCACTAGCGGTCACCTATCTTACTGACCGGGTCCGCTGTTGGTTAATTTAGTTGATCTCTTAGTATCGAAACAAGGTGCTTCGCAATATAAATATACTGAATAAAATTATTAACAAAATTTTAAATGTCATAAACAATTGACCTTAAAATTATACGTCCGGGTTTGACCAAATGTGCGGTCATATACGAACAAACAAACAAACAGACACACATTTGTATACCGAAGAAAATAAAAGGTTTTTTGTATACATCATAAGCAAATCTGATCTCTCTATCAAAGGTAATAAGACTCAGAATGTAAACTGCAATCATGTTTCCAAGAAGTCCAAAGTACTAAGTTCTAAGCTAACATATTGAAACACCCGTCAACTTGTAAACCAATCATTTTCATGTCACTAACATAATGCTCTTGATACATTCTCGCCGAACATAGTTGCTAACTAAATTACATTTCAATATCGATCCATATGTAATTTATATTGTATTATATATGATAAGTTGTAAATGTAACATTTTAAGTATTTATTTAACCCATTAGTAGCCAACTGCCGAGCACGGGATTTTCCTATAAATAAATAAATATCTTTGAGTACCTCTTACATGCCCATTCTAGCCCGTTAGTCTGTATCAGACAATAAAGATCTTTTTGTACCCAGACTCACAGAACAAACATTCCTGTTCATCACAGCTATGTTTGTCTTGAATTCGAATCGAATCCACGACCTTCGGATTAGCAGTCAGGTTCACTACTCAAACTGAAGACCTCCAATAAAGCGGAGCAACTGCCATCTGACGACAAAAACTAGAACTGACGGCTATACGTGCCCTCCAAAGCACAGTAGTCATTAAATTTTTCCCATCTACTTCTCGACCCCGCCCGAAATGTTTAACTTTACCGTCTAGGTTAGTTATTTTTTATGCATTTAATTTGAATAAAAATATAGATAATGAGGAACAAATGCCACATGTCTCTACGTGGGTAGATGTGTAAACCTTCCATTACTTTATTAACCTATTGGGCGATCAATTATACGCAACATTGTAAATATCAGCTGGACCTTTCCACTTGTCGCCTGTCAACTGTCCCTGTTTTATTACCGTTTGGTACACATCCGACATTTGAACAGTTGTCCTAGTTAAGGTGATGTGGGTTGACCTTTATTATCTAGAAGAATTGCCGGAAGAATGTTCAATTAAATACATTTAGTGCAAAATTTTTATCTACTCTATTTTTGCTAGGATAACGTTCAGTACTGTCTTAACCCATATTAAATCTCCCCCTCAGGTTGAAATTTTAGAAAAAAAAAAAAATTAAATTATCCAGTCTACAAGTTGTATGTCTACAAGAATATAGAACTTCTACTTTAACAAACTTCCTTACTAACTATAAACGCGCGCTTTTCACGCATTTCTGTTGCATTGCAGGTATTCACACATATGTATTTCTGAAAAGCGATAGTAAAGTACACAGAAACGACAATACAGACTTAGGTATTAGAATCATAAAATTCCATCGCGTTCTTGAAATAAACAATAGCAAAAACTATTGAATAGCCGGCGCCATGACGAATTACTTGTAATTCGATTTTAAAACCTCAGTCGCGCATATTGGTGCCGGATCAATAAATACGTAAAAATGTACGCATTTCCATATCTCATTGTAACTTGTATGTGAATCACCCGATGATTCAAATGGCCCATTTGCAAATGAGCGTTTACAATATTTTCTATGCCATATTAGAGCGATAACAATTGAAGTGCACTGACCTTAACGACAAACGTGTGTTTAATAACTATGCAGAACACAGACTAACGATATATTAGCCATCGACTTATAAAACCAGGGAAGATAGAACTCCCGACATCCAAGATCATACCTCTTTAATATTCAAAGGTATAGAAGAAGAGAAGGAACTCTTAGTTCATAATAAACTGGTCTTTAAAAATCCAAAGCCATTCCGATTTGTAACATCTTTAAACGATTCTCAGAAACTTAATAGATTCGAAATATGTTCGGTACGACACATGTGTAGAGTTGAAAGCGATCGTATTTGAATACTGAATTATCGCTGTGTAAAAATGTAATGGTGAAGATTTATTCAACAATGGACTAAGAACAAAATTCTTTCATGTTTCTCTAATAAATACCTTTGAATAAGCTATTGAGACAGAATGAATAATACATTTACAGACGTGTGTTTTTTAGGATTAATTGAACATTACTTGTAAGATAGAACTGACTCAGACATAGTCTTAGATGGTCTCAGATATCAGTACTGATATCAACTATATAGAAGACCATAAGTAACCAAAGTCCAGGCCATAATAGGATCTGCACGAGCAACGATGCTTTAGTAATAACTCTTGATTTATGCTGTGCAGGCGCCGTTCGGCTACCTCTTAGAATTTATTACGTGTTGTGATAACATCGTTCTTGATAATTTCACGAGCATTACAATATTCTGTTCTATCAATTCTTGACATTTGACTTGCGCTATCTGCTCCAAGTGTCATACAAGTCGTTACTCTCTCTTATCTAGAGGAATTGCAATTACAGCATTATGTTCTATGAATGGTGTTACTGTCTTCGCGGTCATTGCTTGTTGTTAGGTGTTATTGTTACTTACGTCGACTTTCTCGTTTATTACTTGTATACTTATCAATATTCCTTGTTATTAAATTAAGGAGCTTTTTAACGTTTTTCTTCTTTGTTATTTGTAGTTTAACCATAGTAGTTGGCCATATACAATTTGCTTGTCCTGACAAAGTATAATAATCCAATACTCCTTGATTTGGCAAAGCAAGATCAAGCCAAAGCTTGATAAAGCGAGTTCCAAAAACCGCATTGTTAATACAATACTTATCTAATGATTATAGAAGAAACAGTTGTTCGCAACTCATAAAAATTAACCGTGGGCGTCTTGGCTCTTATAACTAATTCTTTCATATGTATCTTGTATGTAGTAAATGTATAATATACATTATTTTTATGAATATTCATAACTTTTAAATTGAACAGCATAATATATTCCACGTTAAAATCAACACAACATATAAGGCGAACTCAATCTACTTTGATGGTTTTTCCGTAACAGAAGTTGAGATCGAAATCCTGATATGTATTTGCCTTTTGACCTCGATATCTGGGATCAGGGGCATGGGCTAGCCATTTGCTAGGTCACTAGGAAGTCGTAAATCAGGATAAGCTTCTATGAGTCCAACGACTAACATAATACCAGCAGCGCAATGATAAGTATAATGAATTCTTACTTTAAAGCAGAATAGAGGTTAGGTTAGTTTACATTGTTGTCTTTAAGTCTTAATTTTAAATCATAGAATTTTATAGCATGGATTGAATATTTTGAAGACGTGTTATTGATTTTTGAAGTCACTTAAAACAGAAACAAATGTTTTCTCTTTTTAAGGTTTTTGTTGACTTATGAAATGTTTGCTTTAGTGATATTATTAATTTACTTTATTTTATTTGCAACGCCCTTGCAGGGCTACATGCTGTGCTACATTGTTTTTTAAGTTACCATCAATGTCGACGCCTGTTACAATAAGGAATGAATACTGAATACAGAAAGTGTGTATGTGCGTATATTTCTTTACTCAAGATTTTTTTTATTCGACTATATTAAGCTTGACTTTGGGCATTAAAATTCAAAATCAGCTGGCTTATTGATACACGCTACACTATACACCATATGGTTGAAAATAAATTAGACATAGTCAAAATAAAATCAGTTTTATTTCAAACTAATTATAACGAAATAAAAATAGTAAAAAAAGTCACCATCAAAATATTAACTCTAAATGATGAATTAATTAATCTACGTCTTAGGAGCCTAAAAGTTTTTTGACGTTAGTTCTGATGTGTAAAAGCTTAACAGGAACTCGGTCTAAGAGGAACTTTAAGGTCCTAGTAAATCTAGAGTTATTTTAAAATTATACGTAATTTTTTTTAATTCAAATACTTTTTTTGGAGTACCTTTTTACTATAAAATAATGACCTCAAATTCATTCAACGTATTCAGTTTTTATTTAAATTTAGCTTTCTTATATACGAAATGGAAATATTATTGGATTGTCTGTTATTTTACATAGTTTTACCTTTTGAAAAGGATCATAACAGAGTTTAAGCTAGGTGCACTCCCAAAAATAAGAAAGCCGTGCTGTTGCCACTTATTATCTTCAATCATCGATTCACTACGTCAATGACGTTTGAATGCTTATTGTAAAATATCAGATTACAATCTATATTTATATCACGTAAGATACAATGTTATGTTAAAAGAAAATTAAAATTTCATTCACAATGCTCTTTGTGTTTGTGTTATCTTATCTTCCTTCTGCATTCCGATGCATCATGGCGTCAATTCTAATTTGTCCAAGCCAATGTACTACATCGCAAACAACTTCGGTTTTATAATGTCCAGTTGCGATGAGATCATTCTCTTCAATTTACTCAACATGAGTAATTCTTGCTCCCTTTGTGTCGCTACTAATTTAATTATGTTCAAAGATATAAATCAGAGCAATTACTGCTCTTTGATTTATCTGTGCAATCATTAGTTCTGTGCGCGTAAATTTTGCCTACATTACGTGAAACTACCAATTCATTAGGTTATAGAGCTACAGGTTCCTGCAACAGGTTACAAGTTTTATTATGTTCTCATAAATCTATTACAGCATTTACTGCTATTTAAACATGGCCAGTTTCGTAACGTGATATTTATGTTGCTTTATCTGATTTTCTTGCTTCGTCTTAGTGAGCTTCGATATATCTTATGACAGCTTTTTAAATTTTTGAAATGCTACACTAAGGCTTGCTAGTTATTTGTGTATTAAGTTATTGAAAGAAAGAAAATAAAGAAAACCAACGTTTATTCGAGGGAACTTAATTCATAAACAGATATACAGTTAAAACTAATTACACTATATTTGTGTTTATTGTATGTAGATCCTTCAAGATTATTTATACTACCCTTATCTGAATCAGATGATGTTCAGAACATGAACGATATAATAATTAGAGTTTAAGAGTTTTTCCTTTCTGATCTTTATTCAGTAACAAATCAAGAATACAAAACCTTAGTTCCAAAATGTATACTTTATATTGATTCACACCCAGTTCAAGTTTTGAGTCAAAATAAACATTTAAATATCACTCTCGTTGGTTTTGTTACTGATGTTACTACTCTAAGTACCCAAACAGAAACTAATATGTAACCAGTACAACTCAAACAAGCACAAACCGCATCAATCATGGAGAAGTTTACGATTACCGCCTACTAGTCTTTGTCGTTTGTTTGGTAAGTTTTCGTTTATGAAGCATTCAGTGATATTAATGATGTTTAGTGCCTACTAAACATGGTTTGTTGTTGCTGTAATGAGAGTAAAATTTATCTAACGTAATTTATCGAATAAAATCATGAAACAAAAGAATAGAATGAAGTAGCTTAGTTTGATATCCATAGTTAAAATTGATGTCGTCAATCTATCTGGATTGTACTACGTTATTGACTTACTGACAACGTTACTGACAGGCCGGTTGGTCTAGTGGTTAGTGAACCTGACTACTACACTGGAGGTCGTGGGTTCGATTCCTTCCTCGATCAATGGGCTATCTAACACTGAAAGATCGTTTTCAAATCGGACCAGTAATTTCTAAGATAAGCGCTTAATCAAACAAGCAAACTCATCAGCTTTATAATATTGGTATAGATCAAGCAATTGGAGAACTTCTAAGAGTAGGATTTAACTTTTCTTACAGAGTAACATTATTATATTTTACTTTCTTTGGCTTGTTTGGATTGGTTAATATTGAAGATCTCTTATCGGGCTCTTCAACTAGGCTTCACGTCAATAACTTCGCCGACTGTGACACACGTATTTTATACTACAAAAGTCCCTAATATATTTTGCCAGCTGCCTCATCTGTCCACTGTACCTACAATTACTTAATAAGGTCAATCATAATTGTCAGGTACTCATACGGACATGTTTAATGACAAATTTCGTGTCAATATCATTGACTACCTGCTAGTAGACATATGACCGTTAGTGACAGAAAGTAAAAAGTCAATAAGGCGTATCAGAGACATTGGATTCGACACGCAGGTTAGTTAGAGGCGAAGTGTCGGAAGTTTTAAGACTTACGTTACCAGTTGCTATCCTACGAGTACTAGAACGGCTTTAAGTGCCCTCCTAGGATGGAAGCGCTCATGAAATTTTGGTCACTACCGGTCATTCATGCTCCTAACGACCACGCTTGTTGTTGCTTAACGTCCGACCGCTTACAATCGATATAAGCTGACCGGCTGTTAACATTTCAGGAATCGAAAACATTAGGGAAGCATAAAATCTTAGTATGTAGTATGTATACTTGGCGGGCTGGTTGATCTAGTGGTTAGTGAACCTGATTGCTACACCGAAGTTCGTGGGTTCGATTCCCGCCCAGGTCAAACTTTTCTGTCATGCCTGCTCATCACATGTTTCTTCTGTTTGTCTGGTTGTAAATATGTATATAAGAAATATATATGTATGTGTATTTATCAGTTGTCTAATCACCATAGTACAAACTAACGCTTAGTTTGGGGTCAGATGGCCGTGTGTGAGTTGTCTAAAGATATTTATTTATTATATACTCAGTGATGAGTACCATTACCCACTAAACGGTCACTAGTTCGAGCCAAATACCGAATAATTCTTAACTATAACAGCACAAAAGCGTGAAACACGTTTAAAACAAATCCTCACTCATTATCCTTGCGAGCTGACAATGGAGTCAGAAATCCCGACTTTTATACAATGCTAGTTTGTTACTTTGGACGAAGGCGCCAAGGGAGTCACGTTAATCTGACAACTAACAAAGCACAATACAGCCTGCGGTCACTAGCGGACTTATTAACGGGCCCCTGTCACTCTAGCGAGTAACTTTCAATTAGGACCGTCCCTTGAATTCACATCGGAACTAGTCAACCGACGTCCTTTATCTTACCTAATACATTGCTGCATTTGTTAGCAGTACTGTAACGAATATGTGAAGAAACGCAGTAATGGAAGTAGTAGGTGGTTTTCGATGGTGAAGTGTGATATTTTTGAGGATAGTAGTGTTGTGGAAAGTCCGTGAAAGTTAATTAGACAATTCGCTCATTAGCGAATGATAACAAAGAGATTGTGCTTTTGCGTATCACTTTACATGTATTTTTCTTTTATTATTTTCGTTAGTTATTGGTTCATATATATTTTTTAAAAACTGCCTTGACTAACAAATATTTTTTTTGTAAAATACTATTTTTATTTTTGTCATTCTGTGAGATTACTTAAGTTGAGTTCTTGTAACCTTTTTTGAACAGAAATAATATCTTAGGACAACTCACACACGGCCATTTGATCCCGAACTAAGCATAAGCAATAGTGATCAGACAACTGATAAACATACTTACATACGTGGTTATTTTTAAACAAAAACTTAAGTAAATATTTTTATTACACCCAGACACAGAACCCATTCCTGAACATCACAGAAAAATTTGTTCTAGGTGGGGATCGGGGACTAGGGGAAGCACCGGTGCGTTCATACGAGATCCCGGAGCCTCCCCGTATGCGTCGGACGGCTGCCCGGGGGGGGGGGGTTTAGTGGGTAGAAATCCCACATAACCCGAACCTTCTAGGTTTGGGTATCTTTCGAAGATTTCCCCCTCGAAAAATAAAAAAGGTGGGGATCGAACCCATGACCTTCGGCTTTCTAGTCAGGTTTACTAACCACTAGACCAACAGGTCAGAGAGAAATACAAATAAATAGCTTTAAAACTAAATGTCACGCCTATTAAGTCCATCGATAGAATGTTACAACGATTCTTATTCTTGAGTTATTTTAACGGGACTGTTCTCAGAATGTCGTTACTTCCGACGCCTCGAGTGGAGATTGAATAATAGTTTCTTGACCAAGGCCAATATTTGTTGAGTACAAAAAGCCGATTTAGAAAAGGTACCGTGTAGAGGATGTGATTTGAATAAACACGAGTTAAGTTAAGATTAGCGCTCGTTACTACTTGCCGGTACGTTATACATCGTATCAAATTGAAAAAAAAATAATCAAATGACTGAATAACTAAAGAAATAAATATATAAATAAATAAGGTAATGAAGTTATTTCTAATTTATTTTTCACAAATGGTTTTTGTGGGCCAAACTACGCTAACGTTTTAACAAGTTCCAACGTGAGTTATCTTAAAAGATGCGACAAGTTCTAGTTTCTAGGATCTACCACTATATTAAAAGTAATTGAGAATATTTTTTGTAGTATAACCAGTTCAAACGCAATTCTTATTCATGAGAATTACTGTCCTTGCTTTGCCTCTACTCAATTTAAAATATAGTACATACATAAATACAATGCATAACTGAAAATCGCTTTAAGCGTATCAGCCGTTTCTTAACTAAGCATGCACAAACATACAGATTCAAAAATAATTGTATTGAGTTTAATTCATTTCTAAAATCCCACAGATTTCTCCATATATATATTATACAGACAGTTACAAATTCCCACCGGCACGTCCTAATGTGACACTAGCTTATTGTTGCTCGGAAGGAACGCTTATCTATAGATCGGTGTATTGAACAATTTGATTGGAAAGATATCGGAGGTTTCGATACTTTGTGTATGCTAAGCGCTTACAAAATGTATGCTATTTGTATATGGACTTTTAAGTAGGAAGACGATAAGATAGCTTGCATTTTTATACATAACAATGAAGCGGCCGAACATGTTTCCTTTTATGACTTCTTATTTCAAGCCTACAGTTTAGTAACTGTGTACACACTTGATAAGTAACTCAACGCTGTCTGTATTGAAGATTTGGTAGAGTTACTGGATTTTGAGAATTGAATCCAAACTAATTCCCATTTTTTGTCTGTTTGTTTGTGCGTCTGTGCGCTGTAATTTCAGAAACAGCATAT
This sequence comes from Asbolis capucinus, assembly GCA_018249125.1. NCBI lineage: Eukaryota > Metazoa > Arthropoda > Insecta > Lepidoptera > Hesperiidae > Asbolis > Asbolis capucinus. The sequence continues at coordinate 9,325 of DWJZ01007272.1, forward strand.
CTAATTTGAGTGTGATTTTCACTAATCTATGTTAAACGAAGTTTCCCGTGGAAATAAATATTTTTTCTACGTAAGAGGCCTCCATTACTAGCTGGACCTTCTACATAGCAAAAATGCCCCGTTTTCACGTGAAATTAAGACAAACGAATACTTTTTTATCTTGTTAATTTTATTTCTTTTTCAATAATGGATAATCTCAATAACTACTGAATACTCAATAGAACTGACAATACATACAGTAGAATCTTAGACGGGACGGCTATATACTATTTTGTTTGTTTTGTTTTTTACTTTATATAAATTAGTGCATCACCACTGTCCCACCTGATGGTAAGAGGGAATGTGGGTTTAGATGGTAAAGCGCACTAATTTAGTAATAACCTATTCACTCTCGACTTGAAGACACATTGTAATAGAACGGAAACAGTGACGCTGTCAACTTATTCTAGTCCTTCGCGGTACGAATGATGAAAGCACGCAAAGCGCGACGTTCGTACTGGCGGAATGTCTACGACGAAGGGATGGATACCGCCGTGCGTCGACTCGTTCAATGATGGAACGGGGATGGGGGAATTAAATCGTGTAATTCCTGCGCAGACTCTCCAAAATGTATCAACAATTATATAATATTTTTTTATTTATTTATTACTTTATTTGTTTTATTCATTATTCCGAAAGTAATCGAAGAATTAGTACTATCTTTTACACCATCAAACTTTGTACATTGTTATATTTTCTTAATCTACAACGCGGACGAAGGACTAAGAAAATTGGCACAGCTAAATTTTACGCGAAGAAGGAGCAGAGAAAGATATAATTTTACATAAAAATACACTGAAAATAGATTTAATTATTGAATACATATTGCACGATTGACGTAACACATTAAACGAGTTACATCTATTCATTACACACACTACGATATTCCTCACTCACTGACACGTGACAATTCAACTGTCAATGTCAAATTAAGTTTTGAAATTTGTGATTGAATTTCAACTGCAAACGGAACCTCTAGTATTAATAATAAATGAATATTATGTTAGCATAATACTGCCTGTACGGCTTTGCTGTACAAAGGAACTTATTAGTCACAGCAATATCTTCAAAGCGTGGGCTACTTATTTTCATATTTCGACAGGAGATAGGGCCCTACGCCGATGTCCTCTTTGATAAACATGTCAATAATATATACTTTCTCACTGAAGTACCTATTGTAATGTATCTAGGTTTTGTATTAGAGTAACCACTTTCTGAACCATATTCTTACTAGTATCTATTCGATTGTTGATAAATAGTAGTTTATGTGTTAAAATCTATATATGTGGCCCAAGTTTCATACGAATGCATTCGACCGTGAGGCGACCTCACGACGTAAACTTAACATTCGTAAATCAAACTGTTGTTATTTCATTTTCATGTTATTTCACGGCCACTTCTCTGTAAACTTTCAAATAAATGTCTCAAAGTGGCATATGTAATAAAAGTCTATAGGTACATTATTTATAGCTAATGATGACTCTTTCTATTAGATCATTCTGTAGTTCCCGGCATTTCGAGTTCTTGATAAAATATATAAACAAATAAACAGGATTTTTTTTAAGTTTCCTTCGCGAGAAGGAAACTCAAATATTCGCGTATAAACGTGCATATCATCCCAGGAAATCTACAACCGGGAAGAAATCTATCCTTTGTCATTTCCTGGATGTGATCTATTTGTATACTAAGTTTAAATTCGTTCAAGGGTAAGTGCGTGAAAGAAATACGAACATTATAACATCTTCAGAAACTTTCACATTTATAATCATATCTTTAATATTTTTGGACAACTCACACACGGCTATATGACCCCAAACTAAGCGTTAGCTAGTACTATGGTGATCAGACAACAGATAAACATGCATATATACTTTTAAATTCATACTTAAATAGATATTTCTATTACACACCCAGACATTCCTGCTCATCACAGAAAAGTTTGACCTGGGTGGAAATCGAACCTACGACCTTCGGTGTAGTAGTCAGGTTCGGTAACCACTAGACCAACCGGCCTGTCAAGGAAATAGTGGCTTAATGAAAATGTACGTATTTCATTTTTAACAATTTCAATTGTTGTTTCAATTTGACATTAAATCAAAGAGAACCTATAAAAAAATTGTCTTCAAAAAAATCGGCAAAAGTGTATCCAATATGAAGGAATATAATATTTAAGTAATCCTAGACAAAGTGAAAAATTATCATATAATTAAAAAATAACATTATATTAAACTAACTCTTAAGTTACACCAACAATAAATACAAAACTTTGAAGACGGGGGCGCCGACTTTTACTTACCGTCGCATAGTTCAAGAAGTCCCTAACTTTATAAGCTACATAATCTATTCTTTTTGATGACGAGTTTTGCCTCAAAGTCGGTTTGAGTGTCTACACGTGACGTGTGTCTTCCTCCCATCGCCAATTGCAATAGTTTTTCCTGCCTTTTAGCTTCAGACAACATTGCAAAAGCAGCCTTAAACTGTTACACGACATTGTAAAAAGAAAGGATATTGGCCTAAATTCTATTAAATATTATTACGTGACGCAATACACGACGCAAAATGTGCAACATGTTGCCCCTTTTTAGAAGTCAGACGGATGAATATGAAATTTAACACAATTAAATTTTGTAAGAAAAAGGAGTACAGAAAGATAAAATTTTATTTAATAATTAATACATTAGAGCTACATTAAATAAAACAATAAATAAAAAACACACTCCATTTGTCGATTATAGTACTGCCAATGACAAATTAACCTTTTTTTTACAGGCTTTTATTTAACTTGCAGTGTTTCTATATTATTCATCACCATCTCAATCCATCATCACGGCCCACTATTGAGCACGGGTCTCTTCTCTGAGTGAGAAGGTTAAGGCCATAGTCCACCACGCTGGCCAAG
>DWJZ01007273.1:0-12262 GCA_018249125.1 Asbolis capucinus
TTTTCTCGTATTAAATATAGCCTATGTTCATCAGGGATAATGTAGGATTCTAATGGTAAAAGATTTTTTTTAATCGGCTCAGTAGTTTCGAAGCCTATTTAATTTAAACAAACAAACAATCAAATCTTTGCTCTTTATAATATTAGTTTAGATTGCAATCCATAACTGTCCCACTACTGGGCTTGGGTCTCCACTCACATTGTGAGCTGTACAGACGTCTACGTTGGCTAAGTGCATATTGGTACACTTCACACACCTTCGAGAACTTTACGGAGTGCAGATTTCGTCTTGATGTTTTTTTCACATTAATGTGAAAATTAACTTCTAACGCACACAACTTTTTGGCAATAAGAGGATTTTTACTTTAAGTTGTCGCAATATGGCAAAATACATATACTCGTACATACATTCTAAGTAAGTTCTCAACAAAACATAACAAATAAAAAATCGCGTTAAACTTGTATCACACCTGAAACAAGTTTGTGTTAGCAGAGACGGTATCTGATAGCCACGACCCGCTATGAATCATGCAAAATGTATTTTGGCAGTAAAATATGTATGTCGGGCGACTAGGGACGTTCCAAATCGTGCTGGTATTTAATTTGGACTAGTTTACGTGCAACACCAATTTGGCTACTAAAATGGAATGTTGGTAACATACCGAGGTACATGTCATAATAGCAAAAATATAACCGAACGATTGCCAAAATCTAAGATCTGAGAATTTCACATATTAGTTCAGGGCAATGTATGTTCCGCAAAGGTATGTTCCGCAAAGCTGACAATGGAAGGATCTATGACATATACGTTTAGGATACAAAATGTAAGGTAGTTTTCTATGCTACGACATTAATTTTTTAGATACTAAATTATGTTATGATTAAAAAAGGATACAAAGAGTACAATATTTTTTAATAAATTCTTTAGAAATAAAAGCGGTCATATCAGTGAACGCAAGGGTATCGACATATACTCTCACGAACTTTTTGTAGGCCTTTTTATTTAATACATTACCGTGCTAAATTATTTGGATGTATATTATTATTATACTTATAAATTGCTTTTAAATTATAAACCTTTGAGAATTGTATAAATAACAGTGAAAACTGCATCAAAATCCGTCGCGTGGTTCAAAAAAATAATTGTAGAAACCGAGATAAGGACGGAGGGCGTCTTTGTTTTATACTTTTGCAACATCTAAGCCTAAGTTAGAAAATAACCTTAATATCTATATATACTTGTATCCGTAAAACAAAAAAAATGGCAATCTCAGGACTATCCCATCCCTACAGTATAAAAGTATTAGACCCGGCGGGCATTTTTCTTTGCAAAAGCGTGATGACAACGTGAGCATATCAATAGAGGAAACAGATGTTCCCGTTTTGAATGGGGAAAGGTGAGGAAATGTGTTTTGGATGTTTCTTTCTGATGGTTTTGTCAAAAAATACATTTCTTAAGAGATTTGTTTCTTGTTACCCCAGGGTTTATGGTATCAAGTGATCACAGATGCCCATAATAATAGCTGGGGCGTGACTAATGCGGTGCCTACCAGAAGGAAGTAATAGACTCGCACGCATAGAGAACAAATATAGTGGAAGTATTACATTGCTGAAGCAACTAATAACAACAACTGACTCCAGATTCTGAGTCTTGTCGTACTTACAGTTTTTTCCTGGTGACTGCACTGGTAGGAAAGTATTGTCCAGGATATCGCAGGCGTGTCCGTTGTCGGTAGTAGGAGAGTATTATCAAGAATATATAGAAAGTCATGTCAGATAGGTATTGTCTATGGAGCCACGGCATTATCAAACATTTTGTTGAATATATTATTAAAAAAATATATTAATTTCAAAATTGATGTAAGGATTTGTTTACTTTTGACTTTCGTTAAGCTATTGGTTCCTAAAAATACTGATGTTTCAACCCAGTTGCATTAATTAACGTTTCATTTCAAATATATTGTATCAAAGATTTTTGCTATCTTAATAGACATGGCGTATTTTAGTTCATAACGTAACTAAAGGTATTTCACGATTTGTAGTACGGACGAGCCCGCACTGGCGAACCGAAGAAAAGCGGCGTTTGTAGTATATTAGTGGCGTCTATCATCTAACGTCGTGTGGTATTGCCAAAAAAAATTGTTCAATTCAGTTTTTTTTTGTCCCAGCATATGCTTGGCTTCAACCCATTTGTGGCACCCTGAGTATCGGTTTCCTCATACGGAGGACGCCCAAAGTTCCAAAGCTTCAAGTGGATCGGTGGAGGTGCTATTCAAACCAAGTGTCAAAAGTTATTATGTCGCCCGCAGGCCTTTGTACTCCTTAAGATTTGCTCTATAACAATTGAGACCGACAGCTTTACGTGCCGTGAAATTATTGCCACTGACGGTCACCTACCGACAACGCCGGCTGATGCTTAACTTTTTCGATCTCTTACAATCATGTCATCTTAAATCTGTATTCCATTATCTACGGTGTATGGTTGACGAGACTACACCTCCACATTGTAAGAAAACAGCGTCCGTTTCGTCGTCCAATATATCGTCTAATCCATATTTTAGCTGCCTGTTCCAGCTTCTAGCTACCATTCTGATGCATGCGCACCATTGAACCTTTAACGGTTAAATTCCAGCCCAGAATTAGAATTCAAATTTCGAACAAGTTAGCGGCAAAGCCGGTAAAGGTGCGATTAGTCAGCAAAGTCCGCAATATTTGTAGGCAAATTGGGGCCTTAATAGACACTAACTAGGCCGGATTGAGAAGCGCCCTGACCGAAGCTAGCCGAACGTAGTTTAAGCTTTAATAATTTCGTCCGCTATTACTGTAACTTAACACTTTCGTAATTTGACTTTGTATTAGCTCCGTGATTTGTAATTTTACTATCCATTAGTACTGTATCCTCTTTTCAGTTATTGTATAAATATAACCATAATTTAAGATTTCATAATTTCTTCCGCTATTACTGTAACTATGCACTTTCGTAATTTGACTTTGTATTAGCTCCGTGATTTGGAATTTTACTGTCCATTAGTACTGTATCCTCTTTTCAGTTAGCGTATAAATATAACCATAATTTAAGGTTTCATAATTTCGTCCGCTATTACTGTAACTTAACATTTTCGTAATTTAACTTTGTATTAGCTCCGTGATTTGAAATTTTACTATCCATTAGTACTGTATCCTCTTTTCAGTTAGCGTATAAATATGTATAACCATAATTTAAGGTTTCATAATTTCGTCCGCTATTACTGTAACTTAACACTTTCGTAATTTGACTTTGTATTAGCTCCGTGATTTGGAATTTTATTATTCATTGGAACTGTATCCTTTTTTCAGTTAGCGTATAAATATTACGATGGTTTAAGGTTTCATAATTTGGTCCGCTATTGCTGTAACTTAACACTTTCTTAATTTGGCTTTATATTAACCGAGTAATTTGAAATTTTACTATCTCTTAGTGCTATAATCCTCTCTTGAGTCAGGGTATAAGTATTGCGATAGTATAAATTGTAATAATTTCGCCCGTTATCACCAAGTTAATACTTTCATAATTTGAATTTAACTTAAAATTTCTTTTTAAACTACGTATGAATTTGTAAAAGTATATTTCGCTTGTATTTCAACACTGAATATTTCTTCAGATATTTTTTTTGTATAAAGATTCGATTTAGTTGAAGAATAGAGAGGTGTCGTGATATTCCGTTCTGATCGAAACTATGACGCAGCGTAAAAAAAGCTACACAGCCTCGGTCCAAAAAGACTATTTTTTCGAATATCGGACATACGTCACCGGTATGGAAACTGCGGGGATTTTAATCAAAGTTAGACTGTTTGTTTGAACTGGGGACAGATTAAAAACTCTATATTTGCATGGCAACAGCTCGGTGTGATCAATTAGTTATTTGAGTATGCAGCATCCATCCATCTTTAATTCCCCAGCTTTTACAGAAACATCAGTTCTATCACTGGTAGGTCAGCTGTCGGATTCCGGAAATCAGAAAACTTAAAAACATGTTAGATACTATTAAATTAAATTCTACTAATGTCATAAATACGAAAGTTTGTGAGGATGGATGGATGGATGGATGAATGTTTTTTACTTCTACACGCGAAAACGAATAAACTTGTTATGAATTAACAGTTAAAGATGTCTTATTACTAATTACTAATTATATTACTAATTACTTATTATAAAGATAATTTGTTTCGTTTTCTTGCTTACTGTGCTAGACAGCAAGATTTGCATATACTAATAATAAAATTGCGAAAATGATCATAGTTCCTCTTAACACAAAACTACTTAACGGATCTGTAAGAAATTTGGCATAAAAATAGATTATAGTCTCTTATAACAAATAGGCTAAGTTTTATCTTCGAACCTACCACACGGACGAAGCTGCGGTCAGAAACTAGCCCACTTATATATCTCGCTTAGCTTGTATATTACTGAACCTTGCCTTAAAGAACTGAATTATATATTATTATTGAACAAGATTCTCTATAGAATAATTATAAGGAAGGAAAATAATCAAGTCATAGTATGTCGATAATTAAAATCACTGCAGAGAACGCAGAGTGGCTTTGACTATCTCTATGAATGAGAAATAATGAATTGACTAATTCTTCTTTATTTCTTTATTGTTAATTCACGAGTAAGGATAATTTAATTGAATAAAATAATTTAATTCTAAACACTTAGCTTCAAAGTAGCTTTTTGGGAGGGTTGGTGGCTAAACTAGGTCTTCGAATTTTTTTTAAATTAAAGAGTCTAAATTTAAATTCAAAATAAAGAATCTAATTTTGATATAGAGAAAAACATACTGAGGATGTATATATATATATATATAGCCTACGTCATTACCACAATTCTGACCAATTCAACGACACCTCATATTGACAGGCTGGTTGGTCTTGTGGTTAGTGAACCTGACTACTACACCGGAGGTTGTGGGTTCGATCCCCATCCAGGTCAAACTTTTCTGTGATGAACAGGAATATTTATTCTGTGTGTGTTTATTTAAGTACGTATTTAAAATTATATACATATGTGTGTGTAAGTAGTCTGATAATCATAGCACAACCTAACGCTTAGTTTGGGTTTAAATGTCCAAGTGTGAGTTGTCCAAAGATATTTATTTTATTTTATTTATTATATATCGAAATAAGTCCAGCTGTTTGGGCTGTAGTGTGTGCCAAAGAAATGGAAATTTATATGCTCGAAAGTCCTTTCTAACATACTCGTAGTACGGTACTTCACAAATCGGACACTTAAATTTTTTACTCACAACACATCGGCATTCAGTGCGGTAAACAGCACGAATGTAAATTTAAGATATTATTGAATTCTGTATGCACGCCGACTACAACATAAGTCAAGCTAAATTAGGCAAATTCCGAGCCAAATTTTAAGCTGCAACGTGCCACGCTATAAATTCCAGTTTTACCGTCTCCCATATAATAAATATATACGTTCTGTTACTGCAGATGGGGAAATTATTCGAGTCGTTGATATTCTCACGTTTGAGAGATACCGTGTTAAATTTAGTCGTTAAAACACACGAATGGTATATTTTTAATAAAAGTGAAGCTCAGTAAAGATAAGTGCCCCAGGTAATGTTTCTAGCTTCTAGTATTGCAGAGACCGTATTATTAAATTCTGCAGCGGTGAATTTCTGTGGGAAAAAAACGTTTTCACTTGAAAATTGTTAGTGAATTTCATTCGTAAGTCGTTTACGTTTCACTGAAGAGGTGACTTAGTTTTTTTCTTTGTTAGTCTAACTTTTTCTTGTATTTAACGTAAGTTAAGTAAATATAACACTTCAAAGGGTATTGTAGTAAGTTTTTTTTTATGATTGTATATAAATTTAATTTGTTTTTTTGATAGTAATCTATGATTTCTGCATCTCGTTATAAAATACAATGTTGGTTTTATCAATTGTACATAGTAAACCGTATTTTAATCAAAAATTGACAACGCCATCTAGTGTAAGACCTTGTAACTAAATCCCACGTAATGGTGGTTAAGTTATAGGTGTAAAAAATAGTCAATTATTTCATTTCCCGCTACGAAAGGCTATTGTCGTTTCAACAATAAAATGTTGATTCATTCCAAAACTAAAAGATAAGAAAGAAAATACTAAAAGATAAGATCATTTAGATTTCATGTAAAATACGATTACTTACAAAAATATCAAAACTAAATACAATATCTATGCAATTTTAAAATTCAAATTCTTACTTCATATAGAATCAAAAGATATTTTATACGGCGATATCAGATTCTTCCATTTTCAAGAGACTTCGCTATAAATCAAAGACCGTCACGCATTACAAAGAATTGCACTTCGTTTGAAATACTCTAGGAGCTCTCATTGCATCTGAATAAAAATTATAAAGGCGGCGAAGAATTGAATCAACTCTTCAAAGACATTGAGAGTGGAAATTTAGAAAATGGTTCGAATTACCAACATGATATCAATAACGAAGGTGACATTAATTAAGTTGCTAATAACTGTACGACTAACACCGATGTAAATCTTTATAGGAAGGAAAGAAATTAAAGGATCGCTGGCCAGCTAGTTGACTGGGAGCATACTGCCCGGATTGTGTCGATTGTAAATGGTCAATCGGGAAGAAACTAAGGATCCAGCCAATCAGTTGACTATGGTCGTACTGCCCGGATTGTGTCGATTGTAAATGGTCAATCGGGAAGAAACTAAGGATCATTGGCCAGCCAATCAGTTGACTATGGTCGTACTGAACGGATTGTGTCGATCCTAAACGGTCAATCGAGTTAAACAACCTCATGCAGCGTGTGAGAAACTGCTAATGGTAAAAGGTATCTTACCCTCATTAGAGTAACATTCTGAACCTATTGTAGATTAAAATAAACCTTCGACACTACAGGAGTGCCGATAGAAACCTTGAACAATCATGTTTATTTTGAATCAGGAAATATTTTCTCTCCTTAGTCGTTCACTTCTGGCGGAGGGGTCGTTGTCTACGATGACTTTGGTGTTGCTGGATGGTTTTTGCTCTCCTGGTATATTTTACAGTACAGGAAATACTCGTACTAGTGAATTTTTACTTTTGTATGGGCATCTATGATCTACGTAATATCATATGTACATATGTCGCGAGTTCAATGGTTTTTTCCTATATCAAAGACTGCCAACATACAACGTAGTTTCCCAAATACGCCGCCATCTATGTGTTATCGGTTGCTGACATTATAGTAACAAGTCGCGGGTTCAATGGTCTTTTCATTCAAAAAACATAACACGTCTGAAAAGCTTTCACTTCAAAAAATATTGATGTTCGTGAGTGTACTGGATAAATTAATTTTGATTTATCGTGAGAGCTTCCGATTTACAGAAGGTTTGTAACCTCATCAAACTCGGTTGTTATTGTCAGATAGGAGGCATTACCTTTAAAGGTTTGTGGGTGAGATAAAGACTTCCTACATTGAGGTGCGCCACATCGTTACCCTTCCGTATCGGATTATCATCGTTAAGAGTGCTTGTGGCTTCCTTAATTATGAAAAGTGTCTCTTAGAAGTGGACTATCAGTGAATTAAAACCAAGTGGAATAAATTTCGATATATCAGAGGTTTCATCATTTCCACCTATAACTGCCGTAACTGAGCTCAGGTTTCCATTCACAAAGAGGTATACCTCGTGTATAGTCAGTGTGCTATGGTGAACTTCACCTTTGAGAACTTTATGGACAATTCTCAGGAGAGCTCCTCACCATGTTTTCCTTCGCATTAGTGATAATCAACTTCTGATACGCACGTAAGTTTGAATCATAGAGGTGCGCGCCGCAGATTTTAAACGCAGGATCTTCCGTTCGAGACTATATCTGCTTGCTTTTATCAGAAGCTTAGGCTTTATAATTGGTATTGCTAGATAGGTCGTTCAGAAAATAGTCTATGAGATCAATTTGAAATCAAATGGCATCCTAATACAAATCTTAGAACCTGACAAAGGGGTTACAGATTCTTAAAAAAGATTTTTTTTGACGTGGTCTTAGTCCATACTTGTAATAAAGAGAAAAGATTTGTATGTTTGTATGTTTGCAATGAATAAACTCAAAGAGTACTGATCCGATTTCAAAAATTCTTTCACTATTAGAATGCTACATTATCACTGAGTGACATATATGTAAATATCTAGAAAAAAATAGTATAATATATAAAGATAATAAAATGATGAACCGGCGGGCGCTCGGGCACTCGGGTGGCAGGGCGCGTGGTAAGCGGAGTGCATATTAAAATGTATTAAATTAACCGTGTCATAAATTCATAAGTAATTCACATATGACATAGGGCAGCATTTTGATCACCACCAACCACGACGCGGACTCGCTGGCACAAGCTAGTAAGGGGATATGCCAACTTTTCAAAATCTGATATCTTGACTAAGATATTTATTATTACATACTAGCTGTACCCGGCGCGCGTTGCTACGCATCACCTCATCGACATGTGTCCGATCGATTTAATTTTGATACCAAAACATTTAACAGACAAATCTGCACAAAGTTGCTAAAGACACCACTGCTCTATCTCCTACCATTTCAGAGTCTATAAAAGACAAAAACAAACAAATATTGATATTTATATGTATGTTTCAGATTTATTGTATAGATTCAATAAATGTGACGTGTTTCATTACGAAGGTAAAACCTTGAATTAAGTGAAATAACACTCAAATATTCACAGCCAAGTTACATAATATCGTGGGTGGATTGCTTATGTGTTAAGTATTAGTATTTTACATCACTTTGTAAATTCTTACACCTTTGATATCGCATCGAGTACTTGGGTCTAACAACACCACTTTAATTAACAAGCCGAGTTGGTAGCGACTCGAAGCGAGTTCAGGATTCGATCTCATATTAATATTTTTTCTTGGGTATGTATTGGGAAACATACGTATTAACAGATAAACTCAAAGATTTGTGAATGCAAAAAGAGTAATGGCAAAAACATTTATAAACTAACTAACATTACCCGGCGTGCTTTGCTACGCATCAACTCTTCAACCTTGTGTTGATCGAAATCATTTTCTACAACCTATTCCAGAGAATTCTAGACGAAGTTGCTCAAGACATCAGAGCTTTATTTCCTACCATTTCAGAGTCTATACGGGACAAACAAATATTGATTTATATATATGTATATATGTAACAGACATACATAGTAGCTCGTTGTAAATTGCAGTTCAACCACAAAATCGATACGATATTGCTGCAAATTGTGAAACAAGAAACGACCAACTGTTTTTAACCGACTTCAAAAAAAGATGAGATTGTATCCGATTGTATACATAACATTTAAAACAATCCCAAACGCGTTCTCTACCAGTTCACCTTTGGTATACATTGATAATATTCCTTCTTAATATCTGTATTACCATCCTAGGATGGAATCTAAGCAAATGTCGCCGGCGTCTTTGATCTACAGAGCGCGATAATTAAGAATTAATGATCAGTATGTGTTTATCTTAATAGCGCTATTGGTAGCGACCTACTTCGCTATTAATGGCCTAGTACTGACCGGTGCTTCGGAGGCACGTAAAACCGAGTTCCGAGTTTATCGTTGACGTTAAGGCAAATCGGAGGACTCCGGGTGGTATGAACCCTTCCGATACTTGGGCCAGCAACCCCTCCACCAATCCGCATTGGAGCAGCGTGGCCTCTTCAGGATACGAGACCCATGGGCCATCAAGATAAAGTAACAATAACAATCGAGACAGGTTTTACGTGTCCTCCGAAGCACGGAAACGCTCATGAAATTTTTGTCCAACGTAACCCATCCTTACCAACCACGGCCGCTGTTTGCTTAACTTTTCTGATCACTAACGATCTATACAAGCCACTGCGCTACAAGAACGTGACCCACTTGCGTACCGAGCACTAATTCACAAGTTCCAGACCTTCACAGTTTGCTTGCGTTTGATTTTAGCGAGTGCCAAATTAAAACTGGGGGCCGAGTTTGCAATTATAATTTTTAGTTAAAACTCAGTAGAGAAACGGGGTTGAATTAGCTTAAAACCGCGGCTTTACCTGCGCGGTGTGTTCATAAAAAGGAGCCTAGCTGTTATTCTAGACCACAATTGATCTCTGCATCAAATTTCATTTGGTTAATGAAGGAGATTTAGCGTGAACGAGTAACATACATACATACAACCATTCACCCTCAGAAACTATCACATTGTTTATGACATTAGTACAACCTATCAGCTACAATTTAAAGCAATGGCAGCTGCATAGCTGAACCTGGAATCTGGATATATCCTCAATTGATAATGGTATTAAGTCCAAAAATACATAGTTTGCCCTCCTCCCTTGGATTCTCTTAGAGGAAACCCATGAACAGATTAAGGTGAAATTTGGCACACGGAGTGACTACCTCCAAGAAATGAACTTAGGATACATTTTATACAAATTGAAGATAACATTGGGATGTGCACATTTACATGTTAAACAGATTAAGGTGAAACTCGGCACAGAGATAACTTACAGTCTGGAATAATATATAGGCTATTTTATTAACACCTGACACGGGCGAACCCGTGGACAGAAACCAGTTAATCATAAGCCGACACAGCAAGATGTTGTAATTTTAAGCACTCGTTCAAATCTACATGTGTTCATATGGTTATTTTGCGAATGGATTTGCAGATAGCATCAAAACTTAAAATCTTGTAACTGGTTTACTGTTACAAGGTTCCGATGCAGTAACAGGCCGCAGAAAAAGTTGTGCAGGGTTGGCACACATTGTTTTTACAGAGCTTTTATTAACTTGTTAGCTTGTTACGTACTCATCAACCATGTGTCCTATTGATATCATTTTGATGCCTTTTTCAATAAATCTGAACACAGTTGCTAAATTAACTAAATAAATTTGTTAGCATTTCTGAATCTATAAATGACAAACAAATAAACATTGATATTTCCAGACCGCGTCCGCGCCTGTACGGTAATGAAACAGTACTATTCCGTTTTCATCCTCTATTTCCTTCCCCTTCAAGTTCAAAAACGCTGAAATAAATATTTATTTATCTTTTATCAAGTGCATAAATATCAAGTTTTATGGTATTATATTCGAAGATGACGAATTTCCATATATATTTCATCCCCTATTTCAACCCCCATCAATCAAGTTTTTTTTTTCATGAAAACCTATGTATGTTCTTTCTCAGGTTTTAGTCTATCTCTGTGCCAATTTTAATCAAAATTGGTATAGCAGTTTAGATGAAAAGCGTACCACACAGAGTTACTTTCGCAACTATGTATAATATTAGTAAGAATAAAGATTTATTCATATGCATTATTTATTTCCAACAGTTAATAATTTTTATTCATAATAATAATAGCTTCTAGGATTCACTTAAAACAAAATCAAACGCTTAAATTGCTCATTGATAGCAAATTAATTTATGTAATATTAAATTAACATCCAATATTAATGTCAAATGTTACAATAAATTTATAACAATAGCAATAATAAATGTTAAGTTCAATTTATTCCCAGTTTTTGTGTACATATTTTTAGCATGTTCTGGCAACCCTCATTGTGCCGGCAGGTGTGTGCGTGCATCAAATAATAACTTGGCTCGAGCTCTAAGTGCCAGTTAACCGGCTAAAAGCTTTTTATTAAAGGTTATACTTATACATAACTAAAACAATAAGGAAATCATTTTCGTACAATTAAAAAGAATGCAATTAGCTAAAAAGGATTTGAGTTCAATATTACATGAGAAATATCACTGATAGTTAAGCTTCGTCTATAATACTACGGTCGGCCCGCGGCGTCGCCCGCGTGTATTGTTGATAAAAAGTAGTCTATGTGTTATTGAAAACTACAATCTATCCCTGTGCTAAATTTCATTCTGATCCGTTCAGTAGTTTTTGACTAAAAGAGTAAAAGACATGCAACCATGCATCCATCACCGACATTAGTCCATAGCCATCCCACTGCTAGGTTAGGTCTCCACTCACAATGTGGTGACCAAGAACATTTTCTTGACTTTCTTTTTCATAGAACTGTCATCAACCGTTTCTGCAGCGCATGCTATCAAAGACATATTACAGTACTTTTTTTGCTCTTTGGGTTAAATAGATGAAGTTTTAGTAAGAATCCCTATTTTTTTTAGATATTAATATAGCCTATGTCACTCAGTGATAATGTAGCATTCTAATGGTGAAAGAATTTTTGAAATTGGATCAGTACTTTTTGAGTTTATTGGTTACAAACA
>DWJZ01007274.1:0-12259 GCA_018249125.1 Asbolis capucinus
AAAACAATCATACAACCGTGTTCATCCCATTCAATTAAATAGAAAGCCATTTTATTATCAACATTACTGTTCGCCCTGCAATTTGCCGCCCCTGTGGCTTCAGTCTCAATATTAACTCGAGCTGCGTATTGGTCTAAATTAAATTATAATATAAATATAATAATACAAAAACTACGGCCAAGTGTGTGTCATACGCGACAGGGTTATGTAATTTAAGAAAAAACTATACTCGGTGCAAATTCGATCTAAATATTTTCCCTTACGATTTGGCAAATTTGTGTAGTAAATTCCAGATGAACTTTGCACCGAGTGTAGTTAATCTGTTGTGCCACTAACACTTGGTGCATTCGATTCGGAATAAATGTAAACAAACGATAAAAAATCTTTTGTAGGGTTTTCACCAACTTATATTAATGAGGTTTTTCCACTAAAGTACTAATTATAATTTTTAAAAATTAGTTGTTAAATTAAGTATTGATCAAAGAACAAGAATAAACTACAAATAAATATAGTCATACCAGTCACACACACATACAACATCATTTATTTGACATCCTTAATTTCATCAAGGAGGTAACAAAATTTCAACATATTGGAATTATTTATTTTATACTTTTATAATTCATTGATTGTCGTTTCAATACATTTTATGTCACCAAGCTAATAGCATGATTTACAAGTAAAAGTTTTTTTAATGTACAAAAGAGTTAAAAACAACTTGTTTTCGTTACGTGTTCTCGCGGGAATAACCATAGGCATAAAAAGTATCTTACGAGTCACCTTGTTGTATAGTCTACAATTGTGTTCAATTTCACCTAAATCAGTCCAGAGGGAGATACTACTTTTAACCTAATATCCCGCGGAAGTAAACCCTTTTCTCGGAATAAAAAATATCCTATAACCTTCTTCGGTAAACGGACTGTCTGACACAAAAAGAATAATTTCAGTAGTTCCTGCGATTAGTATTTCAAGCAAATTCTTTAGCTTTACAATATACATATATTGTATATAGATTTTTTTTTACATCTTCAAAACAATGAGGAGGTTCTCAATTCAATTTATGTATGTAATTGTATGAACCTTCCGTCCTAATAACAATGCATTTTTATGATAAGCATGACCTTATACACTACGTTCCGGATTATCTCCAGACAACGGAATTCCTTAACATTTAACAATACAGTTATGAAATTTTTCGTTATGTTTTTTATCTCAAAACAACGGAAAATATCGAGCTTTTCATCATACGGTATCGCTAAATCTCTCCTACGACCGTTCCGGTATTTTCACACCGATAATCTCAGAGGTCATTAATACGAGTCGTAAATTCCGGTAAGCTGGTATACGACCCTTTTAGTGCCGGTTTGTCGAACCCGGGTCACTGAAGTCAACCTAATTTCGGTATTGCCTTCCGTATTCTTAGTCACGTCCTATCCTATTAAAGTTACAAATGCGAAAGATTTTGAGAATGGAAGGATGGATGTTCTATTCCATCTGAAGGTATCTAGCCAGCTTTACAATGTTTACCTATAACAACTGGGGCGATGGTTTAACGTGTCCTCCAAGGCATGGAATTACAGGGTACCAATCTTTCTACTATCATCTGCTATTGCTTAACTTAACCGGTCAATTAAAATCGACACAGATTACTTACTCTATTTTTTTTAACCCTGGAAGTCTAATGATCCATAATATAGGGTAATTCTAGTTTGGACACCAGTCTTCCGTTTTTTGTGTTTGTATAATGTGTTTATAGCTACATATACTAGTGAACTATGTGTCTGGTCGATATAACTCTGATATCAATATTCTGAACAAAGTTGCTAAAGACATCAGTGCTGTATCTCCTACCATTTCAGAGTCTATAAAGGACAAAAAAACATTGATTTTTATTTATATAAATAATAAGGTGTACCCGGTCACGTTTCACTGTGTGACATAAGTTATGGAATGGCCTATAGGAGTGGTATGCATGTACACAATTTTGTACGTGTACTCTTAACCGTTAAAGAGTTCCTTTGCCAGAAGCTGATACATGAGTCTTACAAGCTTACATATGGGTCTGGTCGATAAAATTTTTAAATCAAAACCTTTACCAGGTAATTCTGAACAAAGTTCCTAAAACGTCAGTGCACTTACTCCTAACATTACAGAGTCTATAAACGACTAACAAACAAACTCATAAACATATTTTTTTATATACATACTAGCTGTACCCAGTCACGCTTTGCTATAGATTGACATAAGCTATGGCTATTAGAATTCTATGTATGTAAAGAGTTCCTTTGCTAGAAGGTGATATACATATGTATATGTATCCGATCGATGTCATTTTGGTACCAAAATTTTCTTTAGAGAATTCTGAATAAATTTGCTAAAGACACCTGTGCTCTATCTCCTGCCATTTCAGAGTCTATAAAGGACAAACAAACATTCATTTTTATATATATAAATATTTATAGATAATTCTGTTAACTTGTTTTGTGTATACTTTGTGAGTTATAGGAGAAATAATATAATTTTATTTTTTCTCACGAAAGTTACCACAAAATACGCGTGGAAAAAGGGATTATGTGATGTTCTGCGGCCAACCTTCACTTTCCGTCATGTTAGGGATTTTACGTCTTTGTATATTTTTACAAAAAGAAACATTAACTTTCATCTAAAACTTAACGGAACGAAGATTGGGCCATCCCTGGCCATTATGCTAAGCGCTCGTCACTAATGTACTGAGCGGCACGGGAACTGTCAATCTACTTCAGAAAACACTTAGTGTTTTGTTAAGTCGTAAGTTATCGCTATTTCGCTTCTTTTTGTATATAATATCATTGTCGGAAAGAGTAAGTAGGAATGAAGTATTAACTCGGTTGTTCGTCGATTATAATTGATGAACCATTTTAGGCAAACTGGGCGTGGTCGACTAGTAGCAAAAAATCTTTAGAGATCTCGTGCTACGCAGGGCACAGGGTAGCTTCCACGTGGTATAAAAAAATCGATTTTTGGATTGGGCACTACATCCTCCATCCTGCTGCATTGGAGCAGCGTGGTGGAGTATCCTTTAGGTAACCTCAGTTATGAGGAGATTTGCATGCTCAACAGCGGACCATATGTGGTAGTAGCGTTCGTGTTAGGACCAAATGTAACGGCTATCTTTAATATTCTACCTACGTAATTAACTTACAACCCTGTAGCTTTTTTATTAGTGAACCTACCTATGAAGGGATGGGTTTCGAAATCGACTACCGGGACATCTAGCAGATAAATGTTTTTTCAGGGGTCAACTAGGACAAATCAACCGCGGTCAATATTAAAATTACCGGACTTTCTAATACTTAGCACGTGGTATCGGGATTTTTGGTAGTGGTTTTATTTGGTAAAAGGCATTTGTCTATCGTTCCCGATGTAACGATAGATCTCTATAAAAAATTGAATTGTTTTAACTTGTAACCTAATCCTAATATCATAATATATGTATCATATATCGTTACTCATTGGAGTACTAATTATACACTCGTTTAAGCTGTAACGAGTTCTTATAAAGGTTAGTTGGTTACAAAAGTCGGATTCAGTGTTTTCGTACAGGTCAATCCTGCTAATATTATAAATGTGAAAATTTGTGAGAATGGATTGATGTTTTTTCTTCTTTTACGCAAATCTACTGAGCTGATCTGGAGGAAATTTTGCACGGAGATAGGTTGTAATCTGGAATAACACAGAGGCTATTTTTTATCAACGTACCTGCCATGTGGGAAGAGTCCCTAGCGTAAAGTAATAATTAATTTTAGGACTAAAATACGACTTTAATACAAATCTCCTAACCCGATAATTGTAGAAATAAATAGATTAAAATCAAAGTATTACAAGAAGAAGATTACAATTATATTTTATTGTAAGTGAAAGAAAGAAATATATATTTATTTCACCTAAAAGTTTCCTTATGTGTGCTGTGCTCAATGGTGTAAAATGTAACGGTCAAGTCAAACTGTCATACCAAAAATAATGAGCTCAACTGCGTTATCGTTTAGATTTTTTACACCATAAGCAGACAGAGACGGGTCATGTAACGAGTAGAATTTAAATTTTTCAAGACAAGAATGTTTAAGCTTCTTCTAGTTTGACTTCTAAGACTTCATCACTACTTACCATCAGGTGGAATTGTAGTCAATAATTAACTTATACTCGTAATATGTAAAATATAAGATTTACATTGCCACCTAAGAAGTGTTCTCATTAAACAAAATATACGTGGTAATAAATAAAAACAACTGTGGAGTTTACACCGTGTTTAGGTTCGCCACGAGTCCAACTTACTCGTCTATGAATGAAAGTGGCTACAATCTCTTTGATGAAGCTTCGCAAGAACTGTGTTGGTGGAAAGCTGACAGGTTTCGTCTGATCATACATCGTGTAAAAGACCTTACAATTTCTTTGTCCATTCACCATTGTAAAGTCGGTAGCACACACAAATTGACACATATACTCGTACACATGTGTATCCTACCGATAGTTACACAGTTGAGTAAGTAGTGAAGTTTGATATAATAAGTAACCAACCTGACTCCTGTGCAATGTAATATGTACCACTCGAATTCCTAGAGTTCCTAGCATTCCTAGAGTTCCCAGAATTCCTAGAGAGCCAAATTAGATAAGGTCGTTATTTTACTTTCTACAAATTAGTGCTAGATCGCAATCCTGCCTGACGGTAAGCACCGATACTGTCTTGGATGGTATTCCTTACAAGATCGAACCCGAATCCCATCAGGTCCATCTTTTACATAATAATATGTGACAAAACAATATTATAAATGTGAAAGAGAATTCCGAAACTACATGCAAACGTATTGCAACCCACACAAACAAACGCAAGGCTCACCTACGCTGCACACAAGGATAAATGAGATTTCTACGGTATTCTGACACTGATTACCACAAAACTCACACGTCAAACGAATTGGATTTTTATTAAAAATACCAAGAGATATAATAATATTCTAAGGATATTTTTTCGCAGAATGCGCTCCAGTTTCTCAAGACATTTTGTATAGTAGGTAGTTCTCAATAGTTTTCCACTGAATCGCTTGAGAATTTTTCCTCGTCGTCACTGGATGAGGACTAATAACATTTTGTTGACAACTCGCGGTGTCGTGGTGGGAATTGTGGGGAGGATTATAATATTGAGTTGCTAATACCACCTTCTGAATATTTATTTGACGTCCTTTGGTCATAGTTGCCAGCAAAGGGAACTAGTATTTGATTTCATTTCATCAGAACAGATATGACATTAAAGCACCTCGATCATCTACCAAAAGAATTTTAATTTCCTTTATCACTTGACTAGCTATTGTCTATAACTTTATACACGGAAGTTTCGGAACATCAAGAGTGAACTTTACAAAATATAACCATTTTGAAGGTGCAAGTCAACTAAGCTATATAAGAATACACAAAGTTGAGATCCTAGGTTCGCTAGTTTGGCTCTGTAGTTAGTTATACACAGCATGTATGTCGTTTTCTTTACAAGTTCAAAGTGTGCCACACCTCCTGTGAACGTTGTCACACCAGCAACCACTTTATAGATGTCCGCCTACTATCGGGTTACGACTTGAGGGTATAAGGGCAGGCGGAGCGCGCAACCAGTCCATTCGCGATTCGTCTCGCCACCCGATAACTCGGGGTGGCTTCCGAACGTTATCGTCCGAATACGACCGCGCGCGTACGTATACATTTTTTTTATATCCGCGTATTTCACAGATATTTGGGAAATAAATGTGTGTGTACAAAATATTCTTTATTTAAATATGTTATTGTGTGTAAAATTATTTTTTGCGTAATGCTTACAAAATTGCATTTAAGTTGTCCTTTCGAAATTTAATTTAGAATCCATTTGAAACTAGTTAATTTTTAAATATTGGTTTTAACGGTCTTTTGGTATTAGTTTAGATTGTGGATGGTGCAGGTCGGTATTGG
Organism: Asbolis capucinus; assembly: GCA_018249125.1. NCBI lineage: Eukaryota > Metazoa > Arthropoda > Insecta > Lepidoptera > Hesperiidae > Asbolis > Asbolis capucinus. Next base: position 5,968 of record DWJZ01007274.1, read on the forward strand.
GTAAGTTAGTTCTTTCGGACGCCTTACAAGGTCACGTGGCTCGTTTATGTTGTACGTTTCAACTTAGAATTTGTTGCTCGTCTCAATTGAGTTAGGTTTATATGTACATTTTGTGCTTCTACTACGTGTTTCGTTGTAATTTCGATTTGAAAATATTGAAAAGAATTGCGTGACTTTTTATTACATTCTGAATTGTTTTAAGTATTACGTACCTATTTATTATGTTACAAAGTTTTAGTCTATAAAATATCTGATTGGTATCAAGAAGTTAAATCGAGTAAAAATTCTACCTCCATCTGAATCACAATTAATGTTTTATCGTGTATTTTTACGAGATTAAACGAAAGTTTTTTAAGTCTGAATATCGAAATTTGAAATACGAAAGATAATAAATTCTCAAAAGTTAAATCTTTGTGCTTCAGAGTAAGTACGAAGCCTTCAATTCCGGTTGTTGTCATCATATTGGCAGGTGTTAAGTGTGAAACCAGATCTGAAACACCTTGTTCATACCTCGCTTATAATGCGACAATAGCATCGATTTCTCTGTCGAGGAGCATATCTTTGATTTGGTTTGCACAGAAGCGCTCGTAGAACTTTACCACTAGCGGTCACCCACTTTCCGAACGCGCCTGCTTTTAACCAACTCAGTGTCAAAGGTTGATCTAAGGCAAGATTCCCATGTTACGATAATAACGGGTTCCATATCGAAAGTGTTCCTCTGAAAAAAAGCCCTTAATCAATATCAGCTTAATGTTTTGAACGTTTATCTATTGAGTCGAAGGGTCCGCTCCAATTTTAAGTTACGTATTAGAAGTTACTAGTAGTTTTCGCTTGCTTCGATGAAGGAAACATCGTGAAACTGGACTGAACTACCCCAAAAAGCTCTTGTACGTGTCTGAAGTTTAAAATATTTATGGCTTGCAAGAATAAGGGTGATTTGTTGAATATAATGGAATATATTATTGCTCATAATTTGGACTAAGTTTTTCCTCGGATTTCATCACAGCGAGCGCACCCATTTGAATCTTGAAATAGTTTGTAGAGATAATGAAATATTTTCTACCGCCATTTTCAATTAACATCCAATGAATTCAAGTTTTCTTTGCATTGTAGTTTACTATGGGATATTTTCCGATAAGATATTCTTGCCCATTTTTTAAACATCTGATCGAATTTATCCCATTCGTGACTTACTACTGAGTCCTGGTTTCACCCGCCATTAAGGAGATCTAGAGCTTACTCTCTACGTTGCGTAGAAGTTATTAATCCGCCCGACGACTCCGATAATGCTAAATAATTGCTAGCTGAGGAATCCAACCAGGACCGATGGTATTTTGACAGGCCGGTTGTTCTAGTGGTTAGTGAACCTGACTGCTACGCCGCATGTTTCTATTTACCATCAGGTAAATAGCGCTTACTTATCTAATGTAAAAAATACCTAATTGTATTATTGATTGAAGGATGGAAGTAAATTCAAAAAGGAAAGATTTTTAGTTTTGTAACCGTTTTGTCTTTTGAATATACTTCTATTCACTTTTTTATGTTTCCATAAATAATTCCCTAATATACTAGTATTTCCATAACTTTCTTTCAATATATTGTAACCGTGTCTACTTAGTCAATAGGCGTGTACCAAAATTTCGAAAACGTAGCGACACTACCCTCGTCATCCTAATAGGGCGCCTTGCGACTATTGTATCTGATGTGACATATAGCCAAGTTGGTGCTGATCCTGCTTGCGAAGAAATACCTTCCAGGTTTGAATTTCCGCCAGGGCAAGGGTGGTTTTTTTCTACTTCATCGGGTCTGGTCGATCTGTAGACGAATTAACTGACATAGATAAGTTAACGACTGAGTGGGCAGTGAGCTCGACATGTAGTTCGTATTACCGGCCGATGAAGAGAAAGCGTGAGGATTATGTCCAACAGTGGATGTTGAAAGGTTGATGGATGGATGGATGGGTGGCTTTTTTGGCCAACGAGCAGACGGGGCACCTGATGGTGATCGCCGCACAGGGACGTTAATAACACCAGTCGGATGTGTTAGTAACGTATTGCTTGATTCAAATCATTAATGGTTCAGTATTGAGCGATTTAATATAGATTCGTGGAGGGTTAGTGGTCAAGCCATGTCTTGGATGTTTTAGGATGGATATCTAAAGATGGATGGATTCACGTGTCTTCTGAAGCTCGGAGCGTTCATGAACTTTCTACCACCTGCAGTAACCCTTTTGATAGCTTTCTATCGAAAAAAGCTATGAACGCTCCAATTTCAGGATATTATATTACGCAAATCAAATATAAGTTTGTTTTGCTTTCACATTGGTGCCCCTGGATTGGTCAGAAGGTAAAAGCAGAATACATGAATAATTCGCACTCAAATCATAGTCGTTATTTGTAATGAGTTATTTTAATAGTTCATATTAACCTCTGCAAAGGCAACATTTCATCAAAACCGTGGAATATACGCTAAAATAAAGTCTCTACTTTCATTCCTAGTAATTCATATGTATCCGCGGCATTAAATTCATTGAACCGTATCGAGCTGCTAACAACAACATACACAATACGTGACTAATATGCACTTTTAATCGCGCCAGTAACGCAGTGGCTTGCATCAATCGTAACTAATAAGACGAGTTTAGCAACATCGAATGCGATCGGTGTATGTATGGTTGCTAGTGGCAAAATATTTGTTAGTGTTTCCGTGTCTCAGAGGGAACGTACGTATCGATCGTGACTGATAAGACGAGTTTAGCAACATCGGATACAATCAGTGTATGTATGATTGCTAGTGGCAAAATTTTGTCAGTGTTACCGTGTCTCAGAGGGTATCTAAAGCCGGCGGTGCTGGTTTTCATACTTTACCTCATCAGAGGCCGAGTCGGTACCAAAACTTTTGACATTTGGTTAAGCCATTAACGCCTACACAAATCCTCACTTTTCAGCATGGTATATTATTCTGTTAGCATCATGAGAGCAATGGAAGAGTTGAAATGAAATGAAATGAAAACTGTTTATTTCGTCTTAGGAACCAAAAGCTCACTTAACGAAAGTCAAAATTTTACAATACAAAGTCCCTACTTGAGTTATAAATTTACTAACAATATATAAAAAAAAAGTTATATAGGGTTAACACCTCCCACTTTTAATCCTTGCTAATATTATAAAATTTAAGTGTTTGGTTTGTTTGCACGTAGTAATCTCAAGAATTACAGATTATTTTGTGATATATAAACCATGCGGCCCTTTGAGCATTTTTAAATTAGATTTTTTATGCTTAGAAGATCAAACACGGTGGGCTCAAAACAAAGCATTATGATACATAAATTAAGCAAATATTTATAACCTTTACATAGTAACTCTAAAATGTTAAATACATTTGACTAAGTATAAATACATAATTCTAATCTATGTGCGGCCCTCTAGCAAAAATCAAAGTTAAAATTGGCCGTTTAATTCAAAAGGTTGCTCACCCCTGATATAGACCATTTACCGAGTCAGGTCATAAAAACCACTACACTACATTAATATACAATTGAATACAGTTTCTCTTAGAATACCTTTTATCCCAGATAGTGGTTATATTCCCGCGGGATCAAAGATAAATGTTGAACATGGCAAACCCAGGTTATATAGCATTACACACAATCTATTTGTTGCCATTGAATTTATATTGGAGAATATAATAGCGTGCCAGTTTGTAATTAATTATATTTTACGCGTGTATAATTAATAGACGAGAGGTCATGTTACTATGAAGTATTAAACCACTGTGTTACCTTGTTTTGCCTTATAAAATACGCACTATTTAACTATTCAAAGTGACTAACTATTCACGTTTTTGTAGTAATAGTAAGATAGTAGTAGGCGTGTCTAATAATGTATTTTGTGTTTTCACTGAGGAGCAGTTAAGTTTTCATTAACGACTTTGAGTACGCCATATAGTGTTGATTAACTAATTAGTTATATATTTATATACATATGTACATGTACATTGGATTGCACTTCGCTCATACATGGCCCACTACTAAGCACGGGTATCTCGTAGGGAGGCCTCGAATATATTGAACCACACTGCTCCACTGCCGATTGGTAAAGGGGTAAATTGTCAAACAATGACTAGAAGTTTTTATGGGACCTAAAGGAAAGTTTTTATGCCACCCAAAGGAAAGTTTTTATGCCACCCAAAGGAATGTTTTTATGCTCTCCGATAGATTGATTGTTTGTTTGATTATTATCATTAGATACCAATTCTCCGTGTTCTCCGAAGAACGAAAGCGCTTAAGAATATTTGCCACTCGGTGCATATTCGCTCTGGATTTTTTTCCATACAAACTTGTCAATTTAGCATGGAAAAGATTCCAGATCGAATTTGCGCAGAGTATAGGTACCCATCGTAACTTTCTTCTCATCGCGTCCTTATCCAGTATCCAATGTTGCTTAACTTGGGTCATCTCTTAGGATCAATGAAAGCCGCTGGGCTATAAGCATTTCCACTTTTCGCTTATTTTCAGTTACAGCGCTCCTAGCGCCATTTTAATTAACAAGGATTAAATGAGACTATCGTTTTTTAATATTTGACAAATAATACAGAATTATTGCACGAAAATGAACGTAAAACTGATTGACAGTCTGTACTAATATTATACATTTGAAAGTATTTGTCTGTCTTTGACGTGGAAACGAAGCGACGGATTGATCTGTATATTTGGTGATAGTTAACGGTCTGTAGAGTGACGTAGAAAACTTTTTATCAACATAGTTACTACGCGGTATGATGTGTTTACTAATTACAAAGATGTGGTCAGGAGTTTCTTTCGCCGTTTCTTCTCAAAATATCACCTTTCGGAAACGGTGATAGATAAAAAAAAATTGACGTTCATAAGTATATTGTAATATCTAAATGAATAAATAATGAACTGTGACTTTTTGAATAAATACATTTTGACTTTTTTTTGACTTTGACTTTGCTTGCGGTGACGCAGGCGGACCTAATGATTATAAAGGATATTTAAGTTTGGATGAAATAAATACATTTTCATAAAAATATATCTGTCTAAGCCAAAAGTTACAAGACCAATATTCATAGATGTGAAATTCTAGTAGCAATGTCATACCTATGTACATACATTTGTATCCTATGGGACGACCGCGCGAGGTTAATTCAAGGAGACATATTCGTGTCACGATCTTTGGATAAACCTTTAGGGATTTGATGACTGCGGAAGCCAACATGAAAAGATATTCATATTACATTACATGAAAAACTTGACAAATTTGTTTTTTTAGGTTTTTTAGGTGTTTTTTTATACGTAAGAGTTTCGAGTCTAGAAAGTCTAAGTCCCTTAGATGGTCGGCCTGCCAGGATAAAGACAAGAATATGGCATCAATCCATTGATAGCCCACTGTTGGGCACGGGACTTTCCTCGTACTGTGGAGGCCTAGAAGATACTCCACTTAGTCCGTCTATGGTGATCAGACACCTGATAGACATACATATATATTGTTAAATACATTATTAAATAGATGTTTTTTCACCGAGACACAGATCAAACATTCCTGCTCATCACAAAAAAGTTGGACCTGGGTGGTAATCGAACCCACGACCTTCGGTGTAACAGCCAGGTTCACTAACCACTAGACCAACCGGCCTGTCTAACTAACAATAGCTACTGTTAGATAGAAGTACCGGGTTCAACGGGTTTACGTGCCCAGAAGCACAGAAGCGCTCATGAAATTGCTATTAGCGGTAACACATTCTTGTACTGAAACCCTGCGGGCACATGTAAATTAAAAAGGTTACAAGAGAATTATCACTTGTCTCGGTGAATAAAATTCTCTGAGGGGTCCGTAGTCTACCAAATTGCACTTGGTCAGCGTGTTAGATTACGGCCTATACGCCTCACATTGTGAGAGGAGGCCCGAAAGTCAAAGTCAAAATATTTTATTTCATTATAGGAACATCGAGCTTGCTTACTGGAAATCAGAAGATTGCATACACAATACTCATACATTCTTATTAGAGCCTAGTATGGGTTGTAATGGCTGATAACAACAAGGCGGCAGGCCCAATCCGCCAAGTTGTTAAAATGTGCATGAGGCAATATTGACCTACTAAGAGTTTCGAATGTCTCTATTTCGTCAGAAAGCAGATTTAATAACAATTCCCAAATGTGATGTCAAGTTACTCAGATGAATAAGATCTTAAGTAATTAGGGTTGCCAATCGTACTATATTATATAGTATTGTACTGTATTTTGGGACTCCGTACTATATACTGTTCAAGAAAT
>DWJZ01007275.1:0-12258 GCA_018249125.1 Asbolis capucinus
TTCTTACACGAGCTTACAATACAATAGGTATACTTTAAATGAAATGAATGAATGAAAATGAAATGAATGAAATGAAAACTGTTTATTTCGTCTTAGGAACCAAAAGGTCACTTAACAAAAGTAAAAATTTTACAGTACAAAGTCCCTACTTGAGTTATAAATTTACTAACAATATATAAAAAAATATATACATATATTTAAATGAATTCTTTGATAAAGCCTAAAGCCGTTATTGTGCACACTAGGGTTACATACAAAGTAAATCAATAAAAATATTCAAAACACAATAGGCGGACTTATCGCTTTGATAGCGATTTCTTTTAGACAACCGTTGGGTGAAGGACTTAATTGTAAAAAAGTATGCAGGTAAAGATACATACTTAATAAAAACCTTTATATATGAAACACACATAAATAAAAATATAAATAAATAAATATATCTTATTTACAATGATACAATTAACAATGTTTAACATTAGTTAATAATAATTACATGGTTAAATGATTAATTGTTTATGTGTGTTGAACTAAATGAAAGTTAATTTAACTACTAATTAGCTAATTACATTTGAACCTTATGATTTCCGCACAAATTATTTTTGGATTAAAATCTTCTGAAATACACTTCTTTTACTCACATTCACAAATATAATATTATTAATGACTTTCCTGCAGACTGCGAGGGGCCCTGGGTTAGATTCCAGCTGGTCCATTCTCGTTTTACAAAACAATTTCTAAGTCGGTCAAGTTTAGGAGACGTTAGATCAAAGTCCTCGGAATTTGGTATTCACATTTATTGGGCTTGGGACATTAACTAGGCTTCGATAGATCTTCGACTCAATGGGATCGGAACGTTAACATTTGAGAATAAAATTCGTCCCTTGATATGGTTAAACTTAGTTAGGGGGTATGACCGTACAATCGTATATTTATACATAAACTTATATTTAGTATTCCTTTTAATAAACTTTGTATGTACCTAATATCCGTCCGATATAAAGCGGTGGTTTTACAAACCCAAGTTGGATATTTTCGTCTTAGAAAAAATATTAAATTTTTCTTATCTGTGCCGTTCGTAATTAAATTATTTGAATAAAAATGATAAAGAGGTAACTCTTAAATTTTATTATAAGTCAATGACCGATAATAATACAGAAGGACAACAACACGTTTACGGTCAATGACCTATGCAAAATCCATCTTTATAACGATAAACTATATCGATATCGTTAAACTTACTCGCACTCAAAGTAGTTTATTTCACGTAGGCATTTTCAAATATACTTATGAACGTCAAATATTTTGACTCTACCACCGTTTCGGAAAGTTGTCAGAATAAAGAGGAGAAGAAACGGTGAAAGAAACTCCTAAGCACATATTTTGAAAATTACAAACTATTTAGAATCAAACTTAAAAAGAACCGAATACGTACATATGTCAATTATTTCGAAAAATCCTTAATATTAATTTTTAAAATTAATTCCTACTATTTCTTTAGTGGTCTCTTTTTTATTTGCTTTTTAACACATCTAATTGTAAATCAAGAATTTACTATGCCACTTTATTATAAAAACATACACTGAGCCCCATAAAAGATCGTTGCACGTTACGCAATTGATAATATACATCCTAAAGGTATAAATAAATTAAGATTTTAACATAAATGTTACATAAATAAATGGAAATGCCAATCAAGTTAGCTTCTTCGACAGTCTAGGCACGAACCCGTTCTGATGGGAAAATTCCTTGGCATCTATTTCTAGAAACGATTATAAAGTACTGTTACATCTAATAATAAGGCAAAAAACAGACTTTCAATGTTGTGAGGGGTGGGGGGGCAGATTGACAAGGTGTCACATGGTAAGGAGTCTAGGCCATGGTCCACCACGCTGGCCAAGTGAGGATTGGTAGACCTCAAACACGAGAACTTTATGAAGAACTCCCATGACTGCAGGTTTCCTCACGATGTTTTCGTCCTTAGCAAGTGATTATCAACTTCTGATATAAACGTAAATCTCAAAATTACAGGCGCGCCGCAAAATTTGAACCAAGAACCGCCATTCAAGATACTACCGTTCAAACCACTACACTATTACTTTATTTGAAATTAAATTTTACGAGAAAAGGAAATTTTTACATAACAGATTTTTACTTTTTCTTTTTCAGTGAACAGCCCTATCTAAGAAGACATTTGATAGATAAACGTTTGTTCTTAGATTCATAGATGTGTATTAGTGTTGTCTATACACAAATATACGAATGCGTAAGCGTTTAGTTTATATGGACTAGTTTTCGCCGGCAACTTCGCCCGCGCGGTAGGTACGTTGACAAAAAATATCCGATGTGTTATTCCAGACAATAATTATACCAAATCTCATCTAGATCGGTTCAGTTAGATTTGCGTGACGAATAACAGACATCCGTCCATACAATTCGCATTTATAATACTAGTAGGATTATTAAACGGAAACATAATACAGTTTAACAAAGTTTGTATGATTATTATTAAAAAACTGGATTTTTATAAATAAACCTAGATCGATCCGTCCGTTTAGCGCAAGATATTTCCAGAAACAGCTATGCTAATTCTAACCAACGATATTCCGAATAAGTCTGCGAAACAGACGTCTATTAAACTAGTATAGAAACGTATTAAGTGGGTAGTTTTGGTACAAAGTAGGTAAATATTACAGAATGGAATTGTAATAATAATATCAATTAACGTGGTGTGACGTTATTTTTGAGGGAAAAGTTCGTAATAATTTATACTAATAATAACACTGTAACAGAGTTAATACTATACATAAAATATTTTCTGAAAATTTTGATGCAGGGAAACTTTGCTGTTGATATAGAGACCAAAACAATTTTTTTTGGATTTATAGTCAGACTGTCTGTTCGAGCTTCACGCAAAAACCACTGGACAGATTTAGATGAAACTTGGAATAACCAAATTTTAAAAACCGAGAATGGTTGTAGGATAGGTTTCATCCCAGGAAATGGCTTTGTCCCCGCAGCATATCAGGTTTCAATTAGTACTGAGACTCCGAAACCCATGGACAATTTTAACTTTTGTAACTACAAATATAAACTTATATGACGTCATATAAACTTATATAACGTCATATAAACTTATATAACGAGAAGGATTATGGGATAGATTTCATCCGATCTTCTTCCGAAGAGAAGCGAGGGCATTTTTAAGTATTTTATAAATGCAAGAGTAACTCTGTCCGCTTGTCTTTCTGTCGGGCTGTCTGTTACCTCTTCACGCCTAAACTGCTAAACCGATTTTGACCAAACTCGATACAGAGTTAGAATACAAATTGAGACATAATATAAACTAGTTTGTATCTCGAAAAGGGGCTTTAAAGGGGTTGAAAACGACAGTGAAAATACTTCAATATATAAGCATGATATCCTTACTAATATTTAAAATGCGAAAGTAACCCGGTCTGTTTCGTTGTCTTGTAACCTTTTCACGCCCAAACTACGGAACGGATTTTGACAAAACTTCACACAGAGGTAGAGTATTATTTAAGAAAAAATATAAGCTACTTTTTATCGCGAAAGTGCGCTTAAAGAGATTGAAATGAACGAATGAAAGTGCCACAAACACGAATATATATGATTAACTTTGTTTCGTAACAAATTATACAACACATTAATCACATCTATAGATAATTTTGATTTAAATTCACAGCCAAGTTGTCAGACTTGTTTAGTTATCGACCAACTATTTTGAAATGTCGGCAAGTTATCTGTATACATTTAAATAAATATACATATATCTTGCATTTCCTGAATAAATATACACATATATGTAAATTAATAGGAGACCATTTTTTTATTTATATTTAACTAGCTGAACGCGGCCCGCGTTGCTATACATAAACTCATCAACCATGTGCCTGATCGATATAATTTAGTACCGAAACGTTTTCCAGAGAAATCCGAGTTGCTAAGGATATTGCTATTCTATCTCTATTTCAAAATCTATAAAGGACAAACAAACAAAACATTGATTTTAATATACATAGACTAGAAATCATGTGAACGGTTGAAATTCCACTGTAATCGAATATAAAAATAAATTTTGATTTGAAATTGGCATAAGTCTATGTGTCAATTGTATGGTAGTGTGTGTAATTTTTTAATTTTGTAAATTAAGTATTTCCAATGCATTTTAATTAAGAAAATAAAAAAAAATTATAAGTATTTCGACCATCAGCGGGATCATATAGTGTTAGTAAAGACAAAAACGTTAACACCCGTTAGTAACAACTCACACCTACCCAGCACCGCTCTGACAAGCCCCATTTGTCAGTACATGAACCATACGACAATGGTTTATGTACTGACACTCAGTCTATCAGAAAATGCTCCCAAAATGCCATTGGAGCACCGCACCCTGCGCTCCAGGGATGTACACCGCTTGCGCGTAGTTATTTACAATATACATGCGCATTGAAATGAAATGAAAATTGTTTATTTCGTCGTAGGAACCAAAAGCTCACTTAACGAAAGTCAAAATTTTACAATATAAAGTCCCATAAGTTATAAATTTATTAACAATATAAGTAAAAAAATAGTTAAAGGAATTCTTTGATAAAGCCTAAAATGTAATATAAAAATAGTACGGTTCTGACTTCACGATATCAATTCCTCTTAAAGCAAAGCGCTTTATAAATACTTAACGATGTCACTATTCGACCAGATACTATATTTTAATCTTTGACAGAGTCACGCGATGAAAATTGTACCTTATTATTAAAACAAGGTTGAACTTTAAAACAAACCTACCCAAAATTATACTTAAATATTTTACTCGCAATACAACCTTCGCAGCTAAAAAATAACCATGAACCTAAACACATGTCTAAATATATATAATAACATACATACAATTTTATAGCATACCTACTAGCATTTTCCCGCGACTACGTCCACGCGGTACATTCAAACAATTTATATCACATCTAGCACATGACAAAATTTCATGATTATATCTTTGATAATTAAAAACTGTCATACAAATTTTCACCTTCTATTTCAACCCTTCAAGCTCTTTTTCGCATAAAAAAACCTACGTTTTAACTAAACTTCCATTCTACCTCAGTACCAAATTTCATCAAAATCGCATCAGTAGTTTCGACATGAGAAAGTAACAGGTTATTTTCGCATTTATAATATCAGTAATTATATATAATTTTTTTATTCTCACTACAATCTTTGAATCTAAAAAAAAGCCTATGAATCTACATAAATACTTAAAAACATAAGTTAAGCTACAACTTTGTACCACATGCGATACAGCAAAACAGGTCCGTGTGAGATAACTCGTACGAGAACTGTGTTATTCTCTGATACGCGAAATTGTGATTTAGTATGTATAGTATAAGAATCAAATTCACTGGCACCGATCGACAGATATATCGCCACAAACATGCGCGGAGGCCGAATGTATTGCGTCATTTGAAACTCAAAAACATTCAAACATACCAATGCGTAAAGAACATTTTATGGAGTACTAACTTTTTCCTCTGACTACGCCCGCGTGGTACAACCCCTATCTTCCAGACAAAAGGGTACCTAGTGCATTAAAATAAAGAGTTATACTTCGATAATAAAGATCTTTCAACCCCATCAAACTATTTTTCGCCAAGAAAAGAATCCTGTTCTTCTTCTCAAGTTGTATTCTACCACTGTACCAAATTTCATCAAAATCGATTCAGTAGTTTAGGTCTAAATAAGTAACAGAGTTCGCAGTTGCAATATTACTAAGGATGTGTGTTTTAAGATTTTAAACAAGATTCAGGGAGAGATGTAAAGCTTTGTTTAAAAAAAATCACAAATATCTATACTCTGTAACACAACTTTGTTAAAAAAAAAGAAAAAAAGACTAAAAAATCATCCACATGTACATATAGGACATACAGACAAATAATATCTCGTCGATAATTTTTCTTATTTTTTCTATTTTAAGCGTGCATAAATTATAAAATAAAAAAAAAGAGTTATAGCTCTTAAAACCTGCGCTGAAATGTTAAAAATTCGACAATAATATTGTATTAAAACTTAAAGAAAAATCACAAAACATATACGATGGTGAATCTCTACCTCTACCTGCATACCACCACAAGTACACTCATGGAACAACCTACATATATTCTTAGTAAACTTGACGATTTTGTATCATAAAAATTCCTGATCAAACTTGAACCGAGTATAGGTTCTTTATATCTTTTGAAAACTTAGAAATCCATTACATAATTAATTAATTACAATTTATTACATAAAATAAACTAATGACAATTTATTTTATTTATTATAGAAAATGAATTTATCATTAGAATATTTCTAATGTCTTTATTTCGGAGCGTCGAGTTAGTTACTATAAAGCAATATGAGCTCTACCTCTCTAACTGCATGCCATCACTGGTACACTAATGGAACAACCTATATTCTTAGCAAACTTTTTTGTATCGTAAAAATTCCAGATCCAACTTGAACCGAGTATAGGTTGTTCATATCTTTGAAAACTAAGAAATCCATTACATAATAAATTAATTACAATTTATTACATAAAATAAGTTAATTACAATTTATTACATAAAATAATTTACCTACAATTTATTATATAAATAATTAATTTATCGTTACAATATTTCTCATGTCTTTATTTCGGAGCGTCGAGTCAGTTGCTATAAAGCAATATTAGCAGTTATATTATGAATTTATATGAGATATGTCATACCTAAGCGATGAGTTATGCTTGATGACTAATAAATATAATGACGTATCGGTTGTTAACGTTTGATAGTGTAAATAATATTTTCGAATAACATCAGAGATGTAAAGTCATTCAAAATTTGACAGGCCCGTTTGTTTAGTGGTTCAAACCTGAGTGCTAAACCCGAAGGTCGTGGGTTCGATTTCCACCCAGTCCAAACATTACTGTGATGAGCAGGAATGTTTGTTCTGTTTATCTGGTTGTAAATATCTATACAAGAATGTATTTAAAAATATATATGTATGTTTATCAGTTGTATGATCTGGCGATAAAAGTACAGTACAAGCGTACTTGGTTTGGCGTCAGACGGCCATGTGAGACTTGTCTAAAGAGTTTTATGAAAAAATAGGACTGACTGAGCTGAGAGATGTTGTTCTATGTATTTTTGTTCATCTATTCTCTTCTCTTTATCATATGCCTTTAATAAAATACTATTAAATTTTATTGTACACTCAACTAAACCAATAGTAATTATCCTATTGAAAATTTGTGAACATGAATGTTTGTGACTCCTTCACGCAATAACTACTGAACGGATCTGAATTAAATTTTGTTCAGGGATATATTGTAGTCCAGAATAGCAGACTGGTATTAAACTGATAACTAATAATATACTACTTTGCTTTAAGATGCCACATGGGACAACGCGCGGGCCCTAGTATAGGCCAAGAAAAACAGACGGCGGGCAGCATTCATGTTTTCAATATTCTCCAAAATACCACGAAACCGCATTAAAATGAAACCCTAATCAAACGATTCCTTAACCCAAAAAATAAATCGCCTTTACTACATATTTTCTTAGTAGAAGAATTGCGGATGTAAAAGTTATGACAGAATTTCATTATATTAAATAAAACATTCCTTAAAATCGCTTCAGTTAGCGATCAAAAGACACATTCAAACAAGAAACACACACACATAACAAACAGATGGTGTTGCACACAAATTTATAACATGATTAGAGTATAAGTGCAATTTAGCATTATGTTCAGAGTGTTAAAGTTAAAAATAGTACGACGCGGTTTTACGATCGTGTACTTGCTTCAGAGAATTATAATAGTAATATTTTACAGATATTGTTATGATAATATCAAAAGAAATCTGTATTCTTTTCTGTTTTTACTTACGAAATTGAATTTTTAATTGGTTTTCAAAAGATATTAACGGGTAATATTGCGATGGTATGTGTAACATTTTTAGGATTTTGTCTGTGTATTAGTGCCCACTTATCACTGAAACTTGGCCAATTTCAGTGTTTCCAATGACAGCTACCTTTAAACATGGCCTGATCAGTGGCGTAACTCTATCATCACAGGGCCATGACAAATTCAATGGTTGGGGCTACAAGTAAAATCATGATAATTTAATTTTATTAAATAACTAAGATGGTTCCCCAACAGAACCAAATAATCCTTTAATTTTCATACTAAAATTTGTTAAAAAATTTTGGTTGATTTGCCATTCACTATTGCTGCCACCTATACCATTGCCAAAAACAACATCTTGTGTTTCTCTATCAATTCAGAAATTTAAAAAAATATACGGCAATTAAAAAATCTTGTTAAGAGCTCTTAGCTTTATCGAAACAAAGCTAGGGCAGTTCCTAATAATAAAGGTCACGTAAATATTTCCCGCCCTCGAATATTGCTGTTTCCGTCAAATGTTAATGGTGCCATAATAAAGTCTATACATGTTGTTGTTAACCTTAAATCTAATAACGTAGTGAACATTTTAATACAAGAACAGTTTCTGTAAAATGTATTGAAAAATTTAACGTCAGTCCTTCAGTACAAAAATAACTCATCATATAACGTACATACAAGCGTTAAATTAAAATTCCTTCTCCTGAGGTAATAATACATTTTGGCGAACAGCCACACACGCGTACAGCCGAGTCGAGAATCATAACAGAATTAAATATTAAAAAAAAAATAAAGACAGATAACATACCGAGCCAAGCGACTTCTTATGGTGTCAGTATAACACTTTCGTTTTCTTCCGAGAAAGCAGTAACACAAGTCGATTCACCGTCAGACAAAGCCACCATTAAAACACCGGTTCACAATTACATCACAATTCACGGAATATTGTCAGTAAACTTCGGAAATATTTCACATTAATTAACGCCCTAATTCACGGGTTAGCGGGAATTTGCACTTGTATCCGATATATCCACGTTATATGTTATAATTGGTTTATAATAGAGTTGAGCACGTCGCGATAAGCTCAGAGGCCGCACTGAGACTGCCCACCCGCTGTACGGCTGACGGCTTCTCACGTGCGTTTGCATGCAAAAACTTTGACATAGACCACGTCTCGATCAGAATGCTTGGGCGCGTCACTTGTTTGTATAAAATTTTTTGATTTATATATATTTTTGATGACACATTCTTAATATTTCTACAGCTCCGCGTAATTAACGGCTATCAAATATAGTATTAGAAATTACTATATTTCAATTATTATGTCTTTCAGTTGCAGGGTTAACGAGATGAACAAACTTCTTTTAACTTTACTTATTTATAAATAGCGTTGCACGTTCAAGGTGTATATTTATACATTCATACATTATAAAAAACTAGAGTGTCAAACCTACTGACAAATAAAAAAATAAAAAAATCTATTAAATGAAATGCAAAAAGAAGATAACGCTGTCAAAAAGAAAAAGATTTTTTATTGTAGATACAAAAAAAATTGCGTCCTGTTTCTTCTACTGATTTCACCTTGTGTTTTTCTCCGAAAATGAATTCTATACAAATATTGTATTGTACAAGTGACACGTAGTCCCAGCAGTAAACATTTATAACACCAAAATCATGAATGCCTGTCAAATAGAAAGCGAAGAGCCCACTTTTCAACTGACTCTACGTCACCAACCAAAACAATGTGAAAAATATTTCGTAATTCATTCTAGGACAGAGTAACTAGATCCGAGAGGCATCCTTAGTAAGGAACCATGTTTCAGTATGCTCTTCGTTACATTACTCTACATTTCAATCGCTCAGCTATTCTCAAAGTGTATCTTTGTATTCAGTTTTTTTTCAGTTCTAGGTTAGGCTCCGCTCCGGAAAAATATTGCCCTCGTATCAAATAATAAAAATACATAAAAAGTAAGGCTTAGTTCATAAATAATAAAAATAAATAAAATCTAGAGTAGGGAAATGAATGAAAAATTTACATATTCTACTGAAAATAAAATGTCAACAATGACCGACTGACAGCCAAAGCACAACTTGGGCCAGAGGACCTAAGAGTATTGACTAATATTATATAAAAAAATATTTATATTATGTAAGAAAAATCTGAGCTAATAAAGTAAAATGGGCGTAAGTCTTCAACCGGTCTTCAGCCTCACTATCTTCTCACGAAATTACATATTTCTAACTTTAATAAAATAATATTAAAATGTTAAATTTAATCTTCTCTAATATTTTACAATTATAACCCACTACATATAATATACACCACAATTTACAATTATAACCCTGAAATATTATACAGCTGAAGAGTTTGTTTGCTTGAACGCGCTAATCTCAGGAACTGCTGGTCCGATTTGAAAAATTCTTTCAATGTTAGATAGCCCCTTTATCTAGGATGCTATATATAGCCTATAGCTATATCAATGAGAGTGGAACACCAATGAAGAAAGTTTCAAAATCGGGGGATTTTATTTCCTATAGAGAGTTTCCGTTGCGGGCGCTCCGTAAACGGTTAGTTTCGCAAAAATCATGTATGACAGAAACAAAGTCGCGGGCGGAAGCTAGTACTCTGATAAAATATTTCGCAATACTAGATACAATTCTGTGGTAAACACGCCGGCAGTGTCGCCACACGCACTTCGCGATACGATATCGTATATCCGATGTCAAGGCGCAAATCCTATTTTATTATTGCATTTGTAATTTTAATATTATTTTTATGCTAACTGTACTTATTCTATCGTAAATATACATTATCATGTTACATATTTCCAAATACCCATATTTTTCATTGTTGAATGCCTTTTTTTTGTCAACATAATTATCATTATTTACTTTCCAAACGCACGGGCTGAACAAAAATTAGTTTACACGAACAGTAAATATTAGTTCTGATGAATATAAAACCAGGTGGTTTGAACCTTATAATGGCCTACTTAATGATCACGAGTCTTTTCTCATGACTGACACCTAGAGCATTTACCACGCTGCTTCAATGCAGATTGACGAAGAAGTAAATTTAGAAGGAACTGGAATAAGTTGCCCGTGTCATTGGTTCCCGTTCGATTATAATGTACATGACTTCAAGTCAAGAACGAATAGGCTTCTACTAACTTAGTGCGCTTTACCATCAACTTATCGTCAGGTAGGATCGTAGTCAAGCTCTTAACATATTTATGGAAAAAAAAAAACTATAATTTTTATAATTTTGTTGTAATAACTACATCACAATATATTACATCTGAATCTAGGATCAAACAAATATAGTACGAAAGATAAAAGACATATCTTATCATATTTTCGGATAAGGGAATTAAGGTTCTTTAATATGTATACTATCTATTGAATTAAAATTAATGAGAGTCATTATACACTTTTTGTTGGACGACAATAAATATTTCGCAATAACTTACACACGGCCTATAAATATGTACATACATATATATTTTTAAGTACCTACCTTATATAATAATAATAAATAAATATCTTTGGACAATTCACACACGACCAACTTACCCCAAACTAAGCGTTAGGTTGTATTATGGTGATCAGACAACTGATAAACATACATTAATACTTTTAAATATATACTTATATAGATGTTATACACAGGACAAACATTCCTGCTCATGACAGAAAAGTTTGACCTGGGTGGCAATCGAACCCACGACCTCCGGTGTAGCAGGTTCACTAACCACTAGACCAACCGGCCTATCAATCTATATTTTTTATTTAATACTTTATTGTACACTATTTAAAAAAGTCAATCCATATAAGAGAATTAGTACGAAGGCGAGCTTCTAGAAGAGATCACTTGAAGCCAATCTAACTGGTGTGAGAGAAACAGATGTTGGAGAGGTATGATAAGTATACTTAAGAGAAGAAGAAAAAGAGAAAAAAAAACAGTTATACTATAAATAAAATTGTTAATAGAAAAATATGCTATGTTAAAAATAAACAATGTTAAATTTATTACACCTACAAACAGATCACATTCCTGTTCATAGCGGAAAAGTATTTTGTGAGTGGGAATCGAACCCGCGACTTCCAACTTAGCAGTAGTTACTTCAGGTTACCAACAGGCCAGTAAAAAAAGTACAATAAGGAGTATGATGTTAAAATTATGTTTAGTATTTAATTTTAGCTACTTAAACCGCAACTAAACCCATATTTTATATTATCATCTAAGCCCATCATGGCCCACTATTGAGCACGGGTCTCTTCTCTGAATGAGAAGGTTAAGGCCATAGTCCACCACGCTGGCCA
>DWJZ01007276.1:0-12257 GCA_018249125.1 Asbolis capucinus
TATAAAAGATAATAATAAAAAAAATATAAAGTATTATGAGAAAGAGAAAGTCTTTCTCTTTCTCAAAATTCTTTCATTGATCTTGTATCTAGAACAAATTGCTCCAGTGTGAATGGTGAAGTGACATATCGAACTGTTGGAAATTGTATGCCATTCAAGGGCTTCCGATAAGGCCTAACAACTTCCATCTAACGATAAATACGACGGCTGTACGCGACCTCGAAAATTAAAAATTTTAAAAATAAATTTTACCAAAACCGACCCTTTACGCCGTTTTAATGGAATAATCCGAAGGATGCCAGGAATCCCGAAATGTTCGATGTAAGAAAATTCTTTACCTCATGTTTTATAGCTGGTGACTATAAGATCACCTAGGCTATTGGAATTTCTTAGAGGTATGTGGTACCCATACATTCTTAGCGTCAAAGTTATGGCTACGCTTCATAGTGAAGGAAAATTTAATCGTGTATACAATATCGTCGAAATATTTGGAAACAAAATCAATTCCTTTACAGTATCTCTCTATCAGTTAAATGTTTGGCTCTTATATATATAATTAACCAGTTTCTGTTCCCGGTTTCACCCACATATGGCGATAAAAAGTATTTTTGATCTGTGGAAGGCTGACTCGGGGAAACGCCAAGGTTTTTAACATCGCAAATTAGGCTCTTGTCAATGAAGTGAGAGAAAATCATGTATAGATCTATGTACGTCTTTGCGAAATTTAATTGAGATTAATTGTTCTTTGCTTGAAAGAGCAATAAACGTCGTCATGCATCCATCCTTACAAACGGATATATAATATTAGTAATGTTTAAAAGGAAACCTTTTACTGGAAGACAGGTTAAAGGGTTTAACCAATTACAACGGCACCTACGAAACCCTAGCACGTGTGACCCGACACACACTTGACCAGATTTATTAAAAAAAATCACCTTAGGTACCGCAGTGATAGCCTAGTGGTTTGAGCGTTCTCTCGAACGGGAGTTTCTGGGTTCAAATCCTGAGGCACGCCTCTAATATTCGGAGTAATGTGTGTATCAGAAGTTCTCTTGCTAAGGTGAAGGAAAACATCGTGAGCAAACCTGCACTCCTGAGAGTTCTTCATAAAGTTCTCGGAGGTGTGTGAACTCCACCAAACCAGACTTGGCCACCGTGGTAGACTATGGCCTCTCTCGTGAGTGACCCGAGCCCAGTAGTGGAACAGTTTTTGGGTGCATTGATAAACCTATTTCTTTGTTCTAAGATTTAATTTGTATTTAAAAACATTCCAAATGAATGTCGAAGTTCATTCTGTTCTTACAGCGTTATAAGGTCGAATTAGATCCAATAACAACGACTCTTCTTAAGTCCTTATATAAATCGGATTGATTCCTCATTTAAAATGAACGAGTAGACAGTGTTATTGAAGCGTTTATAGCACGGCAGATTGTATCGATTTTATTTGATTGCCTTAGTTAAACATTAGCGTTTACAGTCGGAAAAATTTCAGGAGCTCTGCAATATTTCGTAGGGTGTTTAAATTCGGTCATTAGATATCGTCAGACCATATCGGAGGCCATCGGGTGGCATAAAATTCTCCCTCTTAAGCCACTACAAATCCGTATCGTAGCAAGGTGGAGTTTGCACTTCTCAGTCATGAGAAGCATGCTCAATAGCGGGCCTTTTTTTTACGCAGCTGGTTGCGAGCTTGATTTCGATCCCACCTGATGGTAGGTGGTAAAGCTGTCTAAGATGTTGAATAAACTTAATGATGCCTATTCACTCTTCTCTTGAAGACTCCCACAACATATGTACATACATACGTGGGCGGTAACATCGAAGCCGTGTTGCACAATGGCAGAGTAACATTGTCGGCCAGGCAATTAGCAGGTCGCTAGTCCATATTGCGTTTCGAAGATGTTCAATCTAAGTATTAGGCTCTATTGTTGTGGGGTTCTTTCAGGGAAAATTTTAAATCGATTCCCGTGCGCTCTCTTTACTGGGAAACCAATCCCCTCTCACAATACGCCCGCTTAGAATGCCCGTTGTACAGTCGATATCAAAAATACTTTGGAAATTATTTTTTATTATCTTAATATAATATTTATTGTAATTTTTTGGTTTTTTTAAGTCATAGTTTATTATGACTCTGAAGATCCATAGATCTACGATTTTTAATTGCCCTTAGGCAATTCAATGGACACGTGGAAATAAGACCTAAGAGTCTAGATTCACCGTTTTTGTGTAAAAAAAAATCACACATTTACACTATTTTGTTTATTACTTTTTGAAGTTTATTAGTATGTTCAAATTTCCATTATCTCGGTTTGACGAGTACCTTTGTTGTCTTTTGCTACTGCTCCTTGCTGCCTTTTTCGATAACTTTACCCCTCCAACAAGTGTTTTTATCCCAAGCGATTATTTCGCGATACTGTTTTCTTTAGCTCTTACGTCTTCTTTTAACGGAATATTTTACTCTTGCCTAACGCGGTACGTACCATTTTCCTGTGAGTATACTAAGTTATACCTTGAATATTCTTGATATTAGGAATTTCAGTTATTAATACACTTAAAATTAAAGTAAATAACACAACAATTTTAACCAATAATTGGTAGTACATAAGTTCCACCATTTTAGTTCCTTATATTCAAAATAGTATCATTTAACCTTAGGGGCGGAGAAAAAAGCAGGAGAACCATCTGATGGTAGGTAACCTCGAGTGCTTTAAGACATGGGAAGCATTAGGAGACGATGTTATCTACCCAAAAAGAGAGCTATTTACACTTTTAAAGTAAACATACACAATAAAAAAAAATTAATAGTTTTAAAAATTAAACTTCTATGGTCGCGAGTGTACCAGCAAGATGACAAGAATCACGACAATGCTCAGCGCCTCTTATTCGGAAAGGATTACGGTATTTACGTACCCACGCTGCCAGTATGAAATGTGGGTATATCTAATTTATTGTTATAACAGTTTTCGTCTACCCATTGTATGCTTTTCAGCCTTAAATATTGAACTGATGCTATTGGACTCAACTGAGTCCATGTTAGTGTGTGAGTTAGATTTAGGTGAACGAAGTATATATAAAGAATTCTTGAAGGACAGACCATATAGTGTTCTGTGACTGTGACTCTGTATTGACCTTGCCTGCGAAGTAATCTGAGTTTGATTCCCGGGCTGATATTTATGTGACAGATAAATGTTTGTCCGTGAGTCATTGTGTTATTTTTCATGTCATGATTAATAAAGTCCGATGGATTGTATTGGAAGAGTGTTTACCTTTATTTATTAATTAAGGAAGACAATATCAATAAAGAAGTTGCAAGTGACTAAAAATCAGGTTAATAATTCTGTAAACCACCTGATTTTAAATTAAAATTTTAAACTATCTCATCTTAAATCATCTGATAAAGTGATAATGTGAGATGTACACCACGGCTGTGCTTAACAAAAACATATAAAAAAAGTATTGTTATAGGCGTTTGAGAAGGTGCACGTAGTATTTAAAATATGGCCTTCTTTTGAACAGCCTTTCGATTCGCTACGATATCCCATTGAAGAAAGAAGCTTTTTCAATATATTCAGTAGAAATAAATTGGTCTATTGGTAATTACGAACAACCTAATATTCGTAAACATAACTACTTTTCCTCACTCGACCGCCATGTTGAAAAATATGTATTTACAAATAAATGTATACATCATCAGATTTCAGTTAAAACAGGCTCGATGAATTGAAATTGGTTTGTAAATTTAATAAAGGGCTGATAATATTTAAATAACTTATGCTAAAATTAACATCATTTGCCTCGTTAAAATATGCTCTTAATGCATGTTATATTTGATTCGTTTAATTCAATTATTTCAACATAAACGATGTAATTAAAACATGTTTATTATATTTTTGAGTAATGTAAGGATTTTTATTATTAGTTCAAAATTATCGAACTTTATGGATGTAATTTAAAGATTATTGGGCGTTTTTGTACCATCTCTTTGCGCTTTTACTGTTATTGTAATATTATAATAATATTGACCTTGTAAAGCTTAAGGCTTGAATTGATTGCCAGCTACACAGGTCATTTAATAGATGAGGTGCCTAAAGCATACTCCACCACGCTGTTCCAACGCGAGTTGGTGGAAGTTTTTGTGGTCAATCTCAGTGTCGAAAGTTTTCAGTTTGCTCGAAGACGCTCGATGTTACTACGCCATGCTAATAGTAGAAAAACCTAAAATGGTGTCTAGCTAACTTCAGGGTGTAGCTTTTATGTGACAGTGTGAGCATTGTAAATTTAATATTATTATGTTTCCGTATCGTGCCCAAAAATATAACTTCAAAATATTAAAATAACAGCGGTGAGGCCCCAGGTTACAAATATTTGTACAACATTGTTATTTATTACAATGTAATAAAGTGTTATTTGGCAATGAATTTAATACAAATTCCTCATTCCGCATCATTTCCACCTACATTGTTATCTCCTTAAATTTGTTACAAATCAAACTTTAAAAACTTTCCCGAAGATCTCCGATAAAACTGCGGAGTGGAACAACTTTCCGGCTGCTTATTTGTACTTAATTTGTATGAGAATGAAAGGTTTCTCTGTGAACTCTTTGTGTCTTCGGCAACTTACTCCGTTTTGAGACTGTAAAAATCTTTTGTTTTACGACTTTTCAGAAATATTTGTTCTTCGTTTTCGTTTTATTACATTCTTTATTATTTAAGTGCTCATTTTGAGCTTCTTATCATTGTCTCTTAACGTACTACATTTAAATAGTTTTTTTCCGTGACTATGGTTACATGCTGCAGACTTTTCTTTACCCCCCACAGTCCACATGTAGTGCATGAATAAAAAGTGATATTTATACCTTCGGTAATAAAGATTTTTCATCCCCTAATTGAACTCCTTCAAGCCTAAAAAGTATTTATTATATTAGTATCGATAATATATCGTATAGTATAAAATGTCTGTGAAGGTTTTCTAGATAGTAGAAGTAACACCCCGTCTACACAAGTGAATGTAACATCTCAGCTACAATACAAGTATGTGTAACACGGCGTCAACGACAAAAGTATACGTAACACGGCGTCTACGACAAAGGGAAATCTTTCCACGTCGTATATTACTTACTGGAACACGAACACGCAACAGATAGTTCGTTCAACAAAAGACGGCGAACACGTTAACAACAGGTAGGCTGGCGGCAAGCCAATACCACAGCTACATTGTGCTACGTGCTACGGCCTACGAAATGTAACAAACTGGCGTAGGACTTTCGTAGCTTTTATTTTAAGTTGAACTTGTGTGAACTTAAGTTGAAATTTTGTGACAAGTTCTTTCCTTTGATTATCTTAATTACAACTATGAGTAATTTTGTATCGGTTTTTTAGACATTATTATCATGGCAGATGAATAAATGTTTGTCTGGAGAATCGAATCTGGGACTCAGTAAACCTATACGCCCGACAATGAATGTCCTACTAATATGATAAATGCGAAAGTTTGTGAGGATGTATGTTTGTTCCTCTTTCTCACAAAACTACTGGACGTACGTACGTAGCACAGAGATAAAATACTTCTTATCAATGTTTAGGCAGGGGAAATCGCGGGCAGAAACTAGTTAAGCATAATTGATGACAACATTTTATCGATGCATTTTTTACATGTTAAAACTTCTGGTCGATTCTATTACAAGCGAACAAAAGCTTAAGTAAGTCAGTTCAAGGCGAACTTTTTAAACTTTGACATAATGGCTTTATGAGTTTAAGTAGTTTTATTTTTCTTTTCTTTGTTGTGCAAAATTAAAAAATGGTTTTATCGATAATATCAAAATGTAGCGGTGATGTTTCCGCATGAATAGGCATATTGAGGAAGTTTTCTAATGAGAAGTTAAGTAACAGCTGCGAGCATTCTCGCTAAGATGTTTTGTTTAACAAGCTATTACAGGGTGTTATTGTAATTAAATACTTAAGCTGTTTTTATTATACCAAAAGAAGATATGTTTGAGGCGTTTTTTTTACCTTTGATAAGTTAGCGCTTGATTACGATCCCACCTGAATATAAGTATCGATGAAAACTTCGATGGTAAAATGCACTAACTTATTAGAAGCCTGTTCATTCATGACTTG
Source organism: Asbolis capucinus (assembly GCA_018249125.1). Classification (NCBI taxonomy): domain Eukaryota; kingdom Metazoa; phylum Arthropoda; class Insecta; order Lepidoptera; family Hesperiidae; genus Asbolis; species Asbolis capucinus. The sequence continues at coordinate 6,117 of DWJZ01007276.1, forward strand.
AAGACATTTATATTGTAATCGAACGGGAACCCCGAAGCGGGCAACTTATTTCAATCCTTCGCGGTACGGGTGATAAAAGATGAGGCAAAGCCAATATTTTTAATATAAAAGATACATATATCAATAGATCTGGTAAACGATCTGGTGGTATCAACAGGTGGTTTCATATTCGACCACTAACTTTTTAAATGCTAAAAAAGATACTTTTGATATGACGTATTATTATTTATGATGAGGTATTCCCAACGCGCTCTGACAATGGCTTCTTCAAAAACGGTGTAAAAGAGTTCTTCAGAGCTGACGATACATTGACATTCCACTGGTGATGCCCATGTCCTTAGGCGACGATGGCCACTTACCATCACGTGGCCCGTTTGCTTATTCGTCAGCCCTTCAGGCTTTAAAAAAATCGGTAAACTGTATCCATTAAATCGAGCCCTCTAAAAATCGTCAGCTCTTTTCTAGGTTATTACTGATGAAGTTTGAACAGGTTAATAGATGAGGCTAAATGTAAAAACATTTGGGGTTATAATTTTTAATCTTGATAACAGCTTGGTCTAGTTTGTTGTATCACAAATAAATATGTATCATGTAATTTTTTATTTCGTTTTAGTGACGGTTGCTTTCTGTTTCCGCGAGTCTATTCCTTCCTGGCAGGCAACGCGTTAGTGACACCCCAGTTTGATGTTGTTAATGCCCATGGTTAATGCCCATTTTACCATTGGATGTATCGTTCGGTGTTGTTAATACCGATGGGTGGCGGAGATAATTTACCATTAGATGTATCGTCTATTCATTTGCCTTCTCATAATATAAAAAAAAAATTCTAGACTTCATCGCCACTTACCATCAGGTGGGATCGTAGTCAGGCGCTTACTTATCTAACGTAAAAAAAAATATAAAACGGGTTCTGTGTTCTGTTCTTACAGTAAGTGTACCTTCACGTAACGGTGCATGTTATAGAGGATTAAGAGTCATTTCGTTCTTGCAACGGAGAGGAGGTAACTAAAGAGACGGTTTACCGCTTTTACATTTTAATGTAAACGGGTACTCACGATCTTTTTATTGTTATACTGATATTATGACCGAGTTGCATGGGTCACTACTGAGCTCGTGTCTCTCCTCATACTGAGGAGACTTAGAGCATACTGCACCATACTGCGGCTATGAGCCAACCATTGTGTCGGTTCTCAAGTTCTCATGCGGCCGTAGGCCTTTAACATGACTTAACGATTGCTATCTTACGACAACAATCGGGACGGACGCCTTTGCGCGTCCCCCGAAGCATTAATATGTAAATATATATGTATATATATGTATGTGTATTTTTGCCACTAGCGGTTACCGAAAGATTTACGAGCCCTCCGTACAGTAGAAGCGTCACATCGTTAGTACCCGTTTGCATTTAAAATGTTTAGTATCCGCGACGATATTAGACTAAAAACATATGTCGTATAAAATATTTCTTAGTCGAAACCACCTCTATGATTATTATAATGTCTGTTCGTTCGTTTACTACTATATTCCTTCATAATATCGTGTAATCTAACGTAAACATATTTTTTGTTACAGGTAAGCTGCTCTTCCCGTAGTTTACGTTACGTAAGTTACTCTATATTATCGCGAGTAAAGGTCGTCCCGTTTGTTATCGTTAGATATCAGACGGCTTGTCTATCCTGCATCAGCCTTTTTGCGTCCACCGTTAGCCTCCTTCAATATACGCCACTCTGACCGGTCCTGGTTCTTCTGAATCCAGTGGATACTCGCTGTCTTCTTAAGTTCGTCAGTCCACCTGGTCGGAGGGCGCCCTATGTTCCCTTTTCCGAGGTTGTCCTCCGAACTATATAGCCTGCCCATTGCCACTTCAGCCGGCTAATTCTCTGAACTATGCCGGTTACCTTAGTTTGTCTGCGGATCTCGTTATTTCTGATTCAATCACGCAGAGAAATACGAACATAGCCCGTAGATCTTGAGCTTGTGTATTAGGCTGAAGCGTGGAGCACCACGTCTCGGATCCGTGAGCATGAAGCCATGGTGGAGGTCTCTTGGCACAAAAACGTTCGACATTCGAACTAACCACTTAGCTCTTCGTCAAACTGCATAGGAGTGCTAGAGGTAACTAAAGAGCTTCTAAGAGTACTCCTTAGTCCTTCGATTATAAGGTAGAGTTGATTTTGGGCATTTTCAGTTTTTTTTCGTGTTAATCAGGCAGACGAATAGTTGGGTCATTGTAATTAAAAACGTTAGCTTATACTATATCACTAGTATCCGTGACTATAAGTTATAGTCTATGGGATATTGCAGACTATAATCTATCTCTGTGACAAAAATCATTTAGATCCGTTCAGTAGCTTTTGTGTGAAAGAGAAACAAACACCCATCCATCCTCATAAACTCTTGCATTATTATAGTAGTAGGACCTGTTCAATTGCTTTAATTTTTATGTTTTAGTATTAATTTTTAACAAATAAATCGTGATAAAGACTTTTACACATTCTTCAAAATCTTGTGACGATGACAGAAGAAAAATGTTAAGAAAAAAGACTAAAATACTCAATAGACAAATATCTTATTGTATGTATTTTCAGTACACTTATGAACGTATTTTTTTGGAATCTACAACCGTATCGGAAAGCTACCATAGTAAAAAGGAGTGCGTAAGAAACATTGTGGTCCGTATCGAATCCGCGACCGCTTAGCAGTCAGGTTCACTAACTACTAGAATAGCTTAGTCAAACTAAACTTGTGAAGGTAGGAGAATGAAGAAGCCAAAGTTAAACTAGCCCTATAAGTTTAGCAGTTACACCAAACGAAAGTTAAAGTTAACAAATCACCTATTTTCATTACATTATGTGCGCGCTGTTCGCGTGGTTAAGCGGCCGTATCATACGACACTTTACAAATTTTATTACCCCCTCGTCTTATGTTCTGCTTAACGGCCGACTCGGATTTCGTTGTTAATAAGGACTCGAGGAGGTCACAGTGAGATTTTTGTACTGTAGACAAAAATTTGCTGAGGATTCATAATGACAAGTCATCATCGCTGCCCATAGACACGCAACAAGAGATCTCCAACGCGACGCCGACCAAATAGGAAGAGATTGGGTCGATCATTTGCAACCGCAGAAGTAAGGAAGCAGTTATACTATTGAAGCAACTTGAGCATCCATTACGTATTTTACAATCAGTTAGCGAATACGATTTTTTTGCAATAAGCGCTCCCAGTTCGCAAATTCGTATTACGTAACAGCGACAAACGTGCAATTAAATTGTTATTGGCGTTAGTTTCTTCGCAAAATATGCAGTGTCAATCAGCGAGGGTTAAGCGAAAGATCGCGCATGCTTACGATTGTTTTGACACGGAATGATAATTGTGCTATTGTTGCTGATCGTTTGCTGCCGGCTGCTGTTTTCAAATTTGAGTTCATCAATCATCAACAGCAAACAGAAGACAAGTGACTTTTGACTAATGATTGCGATAAAAAAGAAGAACGAATGTAGGTAGGATAGTTCAGGCGTTATTTCTTTGATATATGTATTTGCGTTTTATGTAAGATATCATACATCTCGCTTTTTATTTAAGGAAGTTATTTACAAATATCCTCATCTTGTATACGAAAGCACTACATATACATTTTCATCCCTTCGTATATAAATAACATTGTAAGGAATGTTCAAAAAACGTTGCCGTTTTAATTCTCCCCTCGCATGCTTGACGGATTAACATGGAATATAAATTTCCAAGATGTCTGCTACTCATCGAATAAATTATGAACGAACCACATTCGACAAATCTCAGGAATTTGTTCGGATAGACACACAAGGACGAGGAACGATTGTGTTGTACGTAGATCGAGATGTGAGTGTTGGTTGTTTTTTATGGAATCGGGAAACGGGAGGTAAGCCGTTGTTCGTGTCGTAAGCCATATCTTAGCAGATTAATGTACGTGTGTGAAAATTGTCGATTCACGTTTGAGTTGCGTAGCGTTTGCAAACGGGTACCCCCATGCAACTCGGTCAACTCGTAGCTAATGTGCTAAATTTTTAATATCTTATACAGAAAACAAAATAAGATACAATATTCTCCAGTCTACTTTAATGTGAAGAATCATCTGTATAACCGATAATTTTTTGATTGTCACTTTGATTGCCAATTTGACTGTCACTTGTTACGGTGAAAGAAAATATCGTGAGCAAACCTGCACAGCACAGTGTTCTTTATCAATTTTCAGAGGTCTGTGTATTGCTTCGCACTTGGCCAGCGTGGTGAACTGTCGCCTGTCCCCATCACATTGTGAAAAGAGATGCAAGCAAAACAGTGGAACAGTTCAGACATTTTCCCTACAAAACCTGCGAGATAAAATCGTGATGGAAAAGCATACCTTTCACTCCGAAAATCTTCCTCCTAGCTTCTGGCCAACTCGCCATTTGGTGATAAAGGTTAGGAGCAAAATAGCTGCACATAAATTTACAGGGAACTGGTCAAGTTAGAGTCGTATATTGGAGGGTTACGTATAATTATTACTTCAACCCTATAATTGCCACCTTTTAACCCCCGGGGCCCTCCTTGTAGTTGAGGTGGGCTAATGCTCCATCACGCTTCTAAAATGAATGGTGGAAGAGTTGGGTACCAACTCAAGTGTGAAAAGAAATATTCTCGCTATTAGTCACAAATCCTCCTATTGACCTCCCCTGCTGTTAACCCGGTTGAGAATGTAGCATATCGTCATTGTTGATACAACATGAGGATACAGGCCAGAGTCCACCAAAGCCAAGCGCGGATTGTTGGACTTCACACACCTTTGAGAATTTTACATATAGCGTTTATCTAACGCATAAACTGGCAAAATTCTAGTAGTACAGTCTGTTTTTCTCATCCATACAAAACTTATAAACAAACCAGTTAAAGATAATTGTACAAATTTGTTATACAACCGTCATATTACATATTTAGCTCACTAATATCTTAGGCCGTAACATCTTTTCAATGTTCCAATATGCGAGTTTTGTAGAATTAACGAAAATACAAAACTTTCAACATATTTTAACACTAAAATAGTATGCCAGATTCGGAAGGTTGAGAAAAGCAGTCTACAATCTAAAAATAGTGTTATTGTATCGAATTTACGGATCTCTAAAATTATATTCTCCATTGTCTCTCGTTCATTTCAACGGAAAACTGCAGAAGAGGCGTATTCTTCTCTGTAATTTACTGAGTTTTCAGTGACTGTTCCTTTCAGTGGGTCCCGTATAATTTGGACATTACATCACTCCGCTCAGATGTTGTACGGGACTGAAACGCTGTCCCGGAAAAAAGAGCACGAAATACATTGAAATAATCATACATTTAAATATATTTTTACATGCTTTTATTTAACTTGCAGTGTATTTTTGGATATTAGTATGTTAGTATATTTGTTTTAAGTGTTCGGGTCAAGTCTTGCAAATTTAATAAGACCCACTTCCTCTTATACTACGGAGCTGAAATTTTGCATACACCTTCCGTCCTGATGACAATGCATTTTATAATAAGCATGACCTGATATTACGTTCAGGATTGGCTCCATAGAAGGCAACTCCTCGACGGTTTACAATATAGGTATGATTTTTTGTATATTTATTTGTATTAGGGATTTATAATGAGTGTTTTTAAATATTATAATAAACCTTGCTTGTTAAGTAAATTAACGTGAAGGCTGTAAATATTTAGTTTTTTTCCTGACTATATAGTCTCTGTATTTTATGATGGACATCACTATTACTGGAATGGGATGATTTCATGTTTTATTTATGGGCAATTTGTAAATATTAGTGTTAAAAAATATAGAAAATTATTATTTTTTCGTCATTACAACCCGTAATTATGACACTGCTGGGCTCGGGTTTTAACTGACGCAGGCTTTATTCCACAACGCTTGATTGCGGATTAGTTCTTTATACGTTTAGAATGTACATGTATTATTAACTTAATATATTAATAACGAGTATTTTGATTTCCTAGGAATTATAATATTTTTTGTCGTACAGTAACAAGTTAAAATGCTTACAAGTGCTTATCTCTTACTGGGATTCATCTATCTTTAATTTATATAAAAATGAATGATTGTTTGTAAGTTTGTATGTTTGTCCTTTATAGAAGTT
>DWJZ01007277.1:0-12257 GCA_018249125.1 Asbolis capucinus
CATGAGGAAACCTGCATGTCAGGGAGTTTGCAAAACTCACAGGTGTGTGAAGTCTGCCAATCCGCACTTGACCAGCGTGGTGGACTATGGCCTTAACCTTCTCATTCAGTGAAGAGACCCGTGCTTAATAGTGGGCCGTGATGGGTTAAGATGATGATGATGATGATCGTATTATTTTTTTGTTAAGTACTACGAACTGTTCTCACTTCGCTGGAGAACACCAAAAAAAGTAGTTATTGTGATATAACTTTAACTGAGACATGGTATAAAGGATTGATTTTTAGATGTTGATATCCTCTATAAAACTGTAGGTCATCACTTTGCTCTATTGTCGATACTTTTCGCAGCGTAAGCGATTTTTTTTTGGTATTTTTTTGCACGTTGGGTTACACCTATTTTTTTTTTAAATATTTTTGAACATAGGCTAAATGTTCATCAAGGATAATGTAGGATTATAGAGGTAAAAGAGTTTTCCAAATCGACTATTTTCTTAAAAAAAAAATAGAGTACAGAACCAATCTTACTCTTACTTTTTAACATGATTAGCATTTATAAATATAATTAATAATTAACGGAATCATGCTTTTTACGCTGACAATACCTTATAATACTTCATGTACAAAACATACATAGAACAATATGATTTTCTTAATAGGTATCTGGTAGTCTATGGCGTTACATAAAGCAATCTTTTAAGCATTAGTCTAATTTGAGTCATTAATTTATTCGACTTTATTTAAAACTTTATTATACCTTAAGGAGAGGTACAAAGGCTGAGCTTAATGCTAGAGTTTTGTTCACCACCATACTATGATTAGCATATTAAAACGTCAACAATGTATACAGTCATCGTCGTATGAAATTGATAAAATGGCTAAAATATGATATACTATAGTGGTATACTCTGAGGAATACATTTTATTATAGGTTTGAGATATATCAAACTAAATTGAACGTTCTTTCTTCTGTCTTGTCTGTGGGCTACAGTGACCTTTTGACATCATATCACTTGTCATTTATCAGTCAGCTATTTCAACGACAAATGTACATATCTAGTCAAGATGACCCTTGTATCTGTAACAGGTCACTGAAACTGTTAAACTGTGAAAAGCACGAAGAACTACGAAGACCGCCTGGAATCTGATATAAAATCCAAAATTTCTTCGAGTATAAGAGCATTATTATAAATAAATAACTAAATAAATAAAACTCTACGCTTCTGCTTGCCATATGGAAGAGTCAATATGGAGTACATAAGTGAAGAGTTTGGTTTAAAGCTCAAGCGGAGTAAGGCAAAAATGATGACAATAGACCGTGCCAATAACGACTTGCCTAAAGTGAAACGAAATGAAAACTGTTTATTTAGTCTTAGGAACCAAAAGCTCACTTAACGAAAGTCAGTTACTTAACAAAGTCACTCGTATTGCCAACTGCGAAGTCGTACAATCGTATATTTTAATTATTAAAAAGAACCGCAAAAGGACAAGCTGAAGAAAATTTGGAGGAACGAAGGCTACTAAGACCCGACTCGTACAAACACTCGTGATCGTGTTTTATACGCTGCGGAGACGTCGCCCTTGCGACAAGTCGAGAAACAAAACATCGACGCACTCGAGATGTAGTGCTGGAGTCGCATTCTTGGAGTCACATGGACTGAATTTCTATCTAACGTCTCCATACTCCAAGAACTCGAAATCAAACAGCGTCTTTGAAGGGTAGTGAGCAGTCGCATTTTAAAATTCTTTGGTCACGTTTCCCGTAGAGGATATACCATCAAACGCCTTGTTGTACACGGAAAGATGGAAGGAACAAGACCACGAGGAAGGACATACGACGGACTGACCAAATCAAGTCTGCGCTGGGCAGACCGTTATAAGAGTTCATCAAACTATGCAGAAGCCAGGAGAAGTGGCGTCTGCTCGTTAGGTAAATTACATCTGCCCTCACTCTCATTTCATAATGACCACGAATGATACAACAGTAAGTCAACTCTAAAACAATGTTCCACAGATTACAGCTCGCAGTTCCGTTCAACTATAAACTTCATACATTGGTCTTGTCACTGGCTTCGAAATACATACTTACAATCCTGACTTTCAAAGCTTCAATATACTGGAGCAGCATGGTACACATCTCTAAAGATCTGAAAACCAAACCAATTTCTCATCCAATCGTCAAGGAGCCCTTAGCGAAGCAATAACCTTTGAAATGAAATTTTATGCTTTGATTAGATGTTTTAATTACTTCTTAGAGGAGCTAATTACAATTTATCGGGACGTAAAATACAAAAACCCTTACAAATAAGATAAACGCCCTAACAGGGACTAATCAGGGAACGGTCGCAAATTAATTGTAAATTACCATGTCTCACTATAAACATGGTGGAATTTCGTTGTAATTTTTAATTAAACCAACCCGTTGGTGTATGGTAGGTGTCAGTTTGTGGAAGTTAAGGGTAAAATTTATAATTGTTTTACTAATAATCTTATTATTTGGGCTGGTCTGTAGATCTTGTGGTTAGTAAACCTGAGTGCTAAGCCAGTGGGTTCGAACCTCACTTAGAGTTTTTTTTTTTGTGGTGGTCAGGAATGTTGGTTCTGTGTCTGGATGTAATAAAAATGTCTTTAAAATTATGTGCTTAAAAATATAATTGTGCATATTAATCAGTTGTCTGATCACTGTAGTACTTAATTTGGGATCAGATGGCCGTGTGTGAGTTGGTCTGATATATTTATTTACTACCTTCCGCCCGCGATTTCGTACGGTTGAAATAATTACTTTGGGTTAACCCGCAGCTTCGTATCTGTCATACATGATTTTTGCGAATCTTAAACCGTTTACGCAGCGCACGCAGCGAGAGCTCTCGATAGGAAAAAAACCCCAATTTTGAAACATTTTCCATTGGTGCTCCGCTTCTCTTGTTCTCAGCGTGATGACATATAGCCTATAGCCTTTCTTGATAAATGGGCTATCTAACACTGAATTTATATTTCAAAACGGACTAGTAGTTCCTGAGATTAGCGCGTTCAAGCAAGCAAACAAACAAACAAATAAACTCTTCAACGTTATAATATTACAATACACATTAATGTTACGTAGTACTGAATTATTTTCTTGACGATAAACCTCTTGGTGATATTAAAAGGTTTTTATTAATACAGTAGTTTTTATTCTACCATTTTCTTAACATAGTAAATATACACATTCATAATAGCAACCCATAATTATCCCACTACTGGGCTCGTGTTTCCTCTCACAATATAAGGGATCTAGGTCATAGTCAACGCTGTCCAACTGCAGATTGGAAGACTTCACACACCTTCGAAAGCTTTATGGGGAACTCTCAGGAGTGCAGGTTTCCTCAGTCCATTTTCCTTCACCGAAGCAAGTAATAACTTGTAATACACACGTAACATAGAAAATTACAGATGCGCACAGGAGTTGAACCCAGGACCTGTTTTTAATGTACAAAATCATACCAAATTACAACCTTATTACACTAACGATCTCCACGCTCGAGTGCAGACGGACGAACGGACATCACGATTTTGTAAAGGCTGCGAATTTTCTACTGAACCCTAAAGAAAGAAAAGTACCAGAATGCTAGAATCAGTGGATCAGCACACATCGGGTATTTTAATTACAATTGAAAGTGGGCCCGCGGAACCTGCATATAAGGCGCTTACAATATTTCCTTTTTAAGCTTTGAAATTTAATAAGCGTTTAACACTTCAAAGCCCTCTTGTAAAGCAATTTGGCGTCGCTGAAAAACAGCGAGTTTTCGGCTGGAAAACGTAATTCGTTTAGAGCACGGTGCCTCGGTAAAAGATTAATTAGCGCTGCAAACAGCCGAGGTAGCGCTTTAAAGCGCTCTTGCGTCTGTCGAGATCGTAAAAGCAGGAGCGGTATATTGCGTACGAAGGAGAATTGTCCTGGAAGAACTTGTTTCGGGTCAGAAGTATGTTTGTTTGGTTTTCATTCTGGGATTGAATTTAAGGAGTACGGCCGTATTTTTATTGATAGATGCAATCATACTTTCTACTAATATTATAACTGTGAAAGTTTGTGAAGTTGTTTGGATGTCCTTCATGCGTTAACTGTTGAATGAATTCAATTGAAACTTGACATACATATGGTACTTTTTGCCAAGAAGAAACCGCGAACAGAAAAACTGATTTAAAATATGGATGCTCAATATCTTGCACTTTCAGATATCAGGAAAACAGAAAGGTATAACTCTCTAGAGTAACTCGTAACAGTTTCGCCCTTATACGTAAAACAATAGGCGAAAAATTCATAAATTTCGACAGTATGGGCCTGAGTTTCAGAAATTAAGTCCGATGTAGCAACTGAGTTCTGAAGTACTGGAATTTATCCTCTGTAAAAGTCCTCTGAAGATTTTTCAGACTTAATGGAACCGTAACCTAGATTTCGTTCACGAGATATTTAGTTTCATTTGATATTAAATTAAAGTAGATTATTTATTCTTCTTATAAATACTTCTATTCGCCTTTTGCGTGGTGTACGTTAAAGAGTTATTTATCCATTCTAATAATAAAGAGAAAATATTTGTATGTTTGTAATGAATAAACTCAAACAGTACTGATCCTATTTCAAAAATTCTTTTACCATTAGAATGCCAAAATATTACTCAGTAACATAGGCTATATAAATACCTAATATAATATATAAAGATAATAAAATGATGAACCGGCGGTAAGCGGTGTGCAGGGCATATGAAAATGTATTCAATTAACCGTATCACATTCGCAAGTAATTCACATAATATGGGAAAGAGCACCATTTTGACCATCACTCACCACCACGACCACGCGGAGAAAGTCGCGGGCAAAAGCTAGTAAATATAATAATTCTACAATATACCTATAACATTCATTACGGTTAAATTACCATAAACCAAGCCGAGTGTTCAATATATCAGTGACTGCAATGCACTGTTAGTTATTTATATAAATAACCTTGAATTTCCCTTTCAAACTGTTCCCATACAAATCACTTCGTTACCAGTCACGCAAGTTACATTAAATTTAACAAAAGGACACTACAAAAATTATAATTGTTAAATTTTAACTCGTGACTTAACACAGTTAAAACTAACCACGATCAAGTTAACTGTGATAGCCAATATTGTAATTAATTGACATTTCGAAAGAGAAACTCAAGGATATTTTAAATAGCAGGTCTGTATAAAATTTTAACTGTTTTATAAGATCCAGTTAACGGCATTGTATTGCATTACTTTTATTTTTCCTTATTTCCTAGCAACGGGGATGTCTTTCTGTCGTAATAAAAGACTTCTTTATTAATTACGTTCAGCGAAGGATTGGAATAACTTGCCTGCGACGGTGTTCCCGTCCTCGTATTATGTTGGAGTCTTCAACAGAAGAGTGAATAGGCGTTTACTAAGTTAATGCGCCCAACACCTTAGACATCATCGCCACTTTCATCAGGTGGGTTCGATGTCAAACATTATTATCTTTACGGAAAAAAAAACAAGAATTAGTTGACCCAGAAAAATCAATTCTATTTTCCGGAATAATATATAGCCCAAGTCACTAATACTAAGATTCCATTATAGGTTCATTAACAAAAAAAAAATCAAAATCAATTCGAGTCCATAACAAACTGCTCTTGCTTCCTAATTTCTCCTCTTTATAATGTTAGAGCTCTACTCTATTATATAAAGGAAAAGAAAGTAACCACATGTACAAAAATCGAATTGATTTTTATTTTTTTTTTTTTAATCCATTATTAGTGCACTTTTACACTATATACGTAGATAATTCTAGTTCTATTAATGTAGTTACGAATTAAAATGTATATAAAGCTCTTTAGATAAAAGGCATATAATAATATATCCATATTATATCCATATTTTCAAAACCAATCTATATTAATATTATAAAGCTGAAAAGCTTGTTTGTTTGTTTGAACACGCTAATCTCAGGAACTACTGGTTGGATTTTAAAAATTCTTTCAGTGTTAGAATTCCATTTATCGAGGATGGCTATAGGCTATACATCATCACGCTAAGACCAATAGGAGCGGAGAACTAATGAAGAATGTCTCAAAAGCTGGGGATTTTTTCATTAGGATACATTTCCTTAGAAATCACAAGGAAGAAGGAAGCCAAAACAAAGTTAAAATTATAGTGCATGCAGAAGTACTTTAAAATAACATTACTTTAGTTTTATTGAGAATTACCAACAATCTACATGATATAAGATTATAAGACCTAGTACTTACCTATATAAACGAAGACGCGGGTTAAAGTTAGCGTTAGCCTAAAGTAACTAATAATAAAAGTAAACTAATATTAACGTAAAATAAAAGTAATTTCACCTATCGCGTCCTAATTACATTATTTTAACCCCCTCCCCCTTCCCCTAGTTTGCTAATGCCTCGACCTGAATGAACATTTACTCCATACAACCTACTTTGATCTTATTCGTATAACACAGCGCTGGCGTCTCACCCACATACAAGTCCATACACGCAGGTGGGTTGTGAAATCCACAAACCAGTAGACTTGCATATTTTTGCAAAAAGACCACTCCCTGTCGGCTCAACACTGGTTTTTACCGACTTCAAAAAAGGAGGAGGTACCCAATTCGTGTGTATTTTGTTTTATATACATATATATGTTACCTCAGAACATTATACTGAGTGAACCGATTTTGAAATTTTTTTTTATTGTTACAAAACTACAGCTTTGCTATATTTCAATTCCTTTACTCTCTTGAATAGTAACAGGGAGGTCAAGTTCAAATCATGCCTCCTCAAATACACCTCTAATTTTCAAAGTTATGTACCAGTTCATTATCAGTTCCTACGTCGAAGGAAAACATCGCGACGAAACCTGCACTCTTCTGCGCTGTTGAGAGTTCTCCTTCAAGTTCTTAAAAGTGTGTGAAGTTCACCAATACTTGGCCAGCGTGGTGTACGGCCTTTACCCCTCACATTGTGAGTGGATACATGAGCCCAGTACCGAGAAAATTATGGGTTTTTCGTCATAATTATTTTATATTGTATTGTTTTGTAACCCAACTATGTAATGCTAAGATCACGAAATAAATCTTTTCTTTCTTTAGTTTAATACGTTCATTTTATTGTTAGCTCGTGAAAATAAGACCAGCAATTCACGATCCCGCAGGTGTAAAATGAAGCTGCACGACCTTCCTTCGGGAGACACCTGCGGGAGCGTGAATAGTTGGTTTTATGCTGCGTGAATACCAGCTTTAGGTATTAAAAAAGAAAAAACCGGTGTACTGCTTGTCGGGCCCCCACTTAGCACTAAGCATAAATCCGAATATATTGCATATCTAAATTTTCTTTTTTATTTGGATATAGGTATAACATATAATCTGCTTTTCTCAACTCGACAAGATAATAGACCGTTGTTCTCAACTAGAATAGACACGTAAACACATGTGGATGACAATTTCACTTTTTTCATATAAAAAATCAGCCATATTACACGTTTAATACACTATGATCATGAGCTGTAACATCTTTTTTAATATAATAATAAGGGAGATTTGTAAAAATGGGTCATAACAACTTTTAACATATTATTTCGACACATCATTTGTTTACACATTAAAAGTATTGAAACCGCAGGGCGCAGCTAGTAGATTATAAACAAAATATCACGATAACGAGACGTCACATCCTAATTAGATAGATAAGCAAAGAAAGCAAGGTAAAAGATAAAGTGCAGATATGCAAATTCCAACCTTAAACCTAGCTACCTAAAACGTAAAATCGCACACGCATCTAATCACCATAAAAGACAAATGTGACACAAGTTTTGAATGGAAATGTAAACGACCACGTGATGACTACAGTCGAGAGGCATTGACGATAAACAGGCGCGTTTTTCATTAACAGACCGACGAGTTTCCATGAATGGCTGCGCTGAATGGAAAACGCGTTCGCCCCATTCGGAGCGTGCCGCATCGTAGATAACTACGGCCACGGTCAGCCGGCATGCGCTCCGTTCAGTATCGATCCGTGAAACCCGTGCCAAAAAAGAAATGCGGCACGCTCCGTCGGCAGTAGGTCGGCACAAGTGGTTGAAGAGTAGTACAATTTTTCTTTAATAAATTTTAAGACGCTGTGACTTCGTTCCGACGTTAAAAACTGTACGGTAACTGTCTTGGTTACGCATTTGTTTATATATATATATAATATTGTATATATTGTAAATTATATATATATATATATAATATTGAAATCCCTATTTACCTAGTCACTCCACAATCAGTGAACGACTTTACCAATTTCATTTAACATTTTATTTAAAGTGAAAATTTCGAAAAATTACGAAGTCATTTAAAAAAAAATTGGTACAACAACAAATTACATCTGTCAAGTCAGTTAATTATTAAAATAAAATGCCAAATATTTTTATTTGTATAAAAATCTATGTCTTTTATTGTCATATACTATTTTCCATCTGGCTTTCTGAAATTTTATCTGGATTATTTTTCATACAAATTTGACTAACTAGTAAAAAAGAAATAGAATTTTCACCGAATAGTAGTAGGGTAACATAACTTTCTATCAATGTACTCTAAAACTTAACTCAGTCTGATTCAACTCAACTATAGGTGTTCAAATTTAAAACTATATAAAAAAGCTTACAACTACTACGTCACTACAGCAGACAGGAAACAAAACATGAAATACCCAATAAAGATTTTAATCGCATCTCCAATTTTGCCATAAATATTTCAAAGGGTGAATGCCACCCAAATATGGTGAATTAAAACGGAAACTATAACATTTTGTTTTTATTTACAACTGATCTAGGAAGTAATAGTATTTGCCATGAATTTTAATTTAGAAACGAGATTATTTATAAAGGTCTGTGTATACTAGACTCCGTTGTTTACAAGAATTATTTAAATATTATTATATATACAAATTTTAATAAACATTAAAAATTTATTTTTACGTTTTCTTTCGTTTGCTTATTTTGAGTAAAACAGCCTGTGTGTATTGATATTTTGGCAATTATTTTATTCAATTTTATATTTATTCGTACCCTCGCATATAAACCTAATATTATAAATACGAAAGTCAGTCTGTCTATAATGTTTATTTTTCAGATTTTTACGTTGAAACATAGCATGTTACGTTTAATCGTAATATAAGCTTGAAAGGGGTGAGATAGGGGTAGTAAGCTCGTCATTTCCCAATATAAATTCTTGAAACTTTGTAATTAAAAGCACTAGAGATAAAATAATTACGTAAATATTTGTTCTAGCGTTTTTGAAATTTGGACCTGTCGGGGGGATTAAATAGGAGAATATACTCGTAACTATCCGACAGGCCGGTTGATCTAGTGGTTAGTGAACCTGACTGCTACACCGAAGGACAAAGGTCCGATTTATACACAGCTCAAACTTTTCTGTGAACAGCAGGAATGTTTGTTCTGTGTGTTTGGGTGTAAATATTTATATATGTATTTCAAAATATATATGTGTGTTTATCAGTTGTCTGATCACCACAGTACAAGCTAACGCATAGCTTAGGGTGGTCTTGAAACACGATTTACCATTGCAACCCATAACTGCCCAACTAAAGAGCTCGGGTATTTTGTTTAAATTATGGCATTGCATTTTAATTGACATCATCAAGTGTGGACTTTGTTTCATGACAAAACAGTTGGTAAACCTTAAATATATAAATAAATTGTCTAATAATGTATTCAATTATTGTTATATAGTCTATATTATATATAGTCTATATTATATATATAGTCTATATATTATACTCTTTATTCAACAATATGATCCCATGTAGATGGGGCCTTAGTCATTCTGTTACTCTGCTTATTTTTTAAACAGCTAAGGCTTTTTTAACGGATACAAGTTAAGAGGTTTACCTATTAGGATATCCGTTAATATACGCAATGCGGATATGTTTAGTGGACTACTGGATATTAATTAAACTTTCTAACAATATTTATGCCTAGCTTATATATAACGAATAGTTGGCTACTATTATAATTTGCAATTTTTTTTTTCAATTAGGTCACATTTTAAAACAAATGTCTTCCACCAATCGTTGCCTAGCAACAGGTATCGAACATATAATGTCCTTTTTTTCGTAGCACAATTCGACATTGTATATAACCTTGGCTTAAAGTTATTGATAGCCCATTATTAAGCATTCTCCTCATACTAAGGAGGCATACTACTCACTTAGAAATGAGGTTATATATATTATAGGATACTTTTGAATCCCAGAAAACTGCATTGTTCCCGTGGGATGACAGGATAAAATTAGTACGGCAACTTTTCTTCTGAAGGGAGGCGAGAAAAATTTCTAGTTACAATACATATATAACATTTTTTATAATCGTGGCCGAGATATAATTCGCCTTATAAAGTACGCACAGCTTGCTTCAATTGTTTTTAGATAAAAGCTTGTAAAACGATCATCAGGAAAGACACCGGGGTCAAATAATTACTCCAATGGAACTCAAAAACGTCCAGTTCGGAGGCAGAACAGGAATGATATTAAGGAAGATAAATATAAGAGAAGAAAGATTTTGCTACGCAAAAGGGTGAAAATAAAACAAGAGCTGCAGGTCAGCGAGCCCGACGCCCGCTATCGGGAGAATATCGTTCGACTTATCGTATTTATAAACAAATTACTTAATGTCTATGTTTAACACGATATCGTTTATAAACATCCGAGAACTTGTGTCGACAGGAGCCGAGTGGCCGTGTTATCTAACTATCGTAACATTTAATTAACACGATTCACAGTATTGTGAAAATCTTGTCACACATATGTACACATATCCTACGGTTAAAAGTTGCTAGGAAAATACTAGACCAGGGGTAAGTAACCCGCGGCCCGCGGGCCACAAGCGGCCCTTTGAGCATTTCTTTTATTTTTAGAAGGTCAAACACTGTGTCAAAATATAAAATAGTAAAATATAAAAAAGCACTATGATACAAAAATTTAGCAAATATATAATATAAAACTTTACATAGCAACTCTAAAACGTTAAGTAGATTTGATTAAGTATAAATAATTTTAATCTATGGGCAGCCCTCTAACAAAAATAATTTTAAAATCGGCCGTTTATTCAAAAGGTTGCTCACCCCGGTATTAGACCAATCGGTCCTTTCTTAGACACTAGAATTTCCCCTTATTTCCAGAAAAAAGTAGTTATTGTGACTTAAATGTAACACTCACATGGAATCATGGATTTATTTGTAGATATTCTCTATAAAACTGTAGTACATAACTTCGCTCTATAGTCAATTATGTCCAGAGCGTGCGCGATATAAGGACCCTTTTTGGTATTTTTTTGGCACATTGGGTTACATTATCGAAGTTTTCATACGGACCCCTAACGTTTTTGAAAATATTTTATAGCCTATGTTCATCCAGAAGAATGTAGGAATCAAATGGTATAAGAATTTTTCTAACCGACCCAGTAGTTTCGGGGCCAATTCACCTCAAATAAATATACAAAACTTTCCGCTTTATAACATTTCTATAGACACTACGACCGTACCGACCAATAGTTTTAATATATAAAAAAATATGGCCCAATTTTGAATCGATCAATCACAGTGCATTATTTTGACGCCCCCATACTTGCTTTCTCCGCGATTTGACTTTTCTTGTAGTACAATCCATATTAATAATAAAACTGTAACAGGGTCAATTCTGTACTTTCAATATTTTTTTAAAAATTTTAATGCAGGGAGGCTTTGTTATCGATATAGAGACAAAAACATTTTTTTTTTATTTACTGTCTGTCTGCTTGAGCTTTTAAGCAAAAACCACTGGACAGATTTGGAAGAAACTTGGCATAATCAAAGTTGAACACCCAAGAATGGTTATAGGATAGCTTTTATCCCAGGAAATGATTTTTTTCCTATAGGATAACCGGTTAAAATTAATATAGCAAATGCGAAACCATTTGTCCAATTTGTTGTAGCTTATGTCAGGACAATGGTTATAGGAAACTTTTTAATCCCAGAAAACTGCTTTGTTCCCGTGGGATAGCAGGATAAAATTTGTACGGCAACTTTTCTTCTGACGCGAGGCGAAAACAATTTCTAGTAACAATACATATATAACAGGAGACGTCTAAACGCTATATTTTCCTCGACTCTAGATAAGTCTAGTCTTGAGAATAATACTTTCTCTTCCCATTGGGCTTTATAATTGTATAATTTGTTATTAACGTTATCATTGTACTG
>DWJZ01007278.1:0-12256 GCA_018249125.1 Asbolis capucinus
TTCAAACGCTGCGGCGGTGCACCTCTAAATTTCAAAATTATATGCGTTTTACAAATAAATTATTACTTGCATCTGTGAAAAAAATATCGTGAGGGAAACTGCATTCCTCAGAGTTCTTCATAAAGTTCTCAGTCAACCAAACAGCTCTTGGCCATGTGGTCTGTACCGAGGGTTACCAACTTTTTTTGTCCGAGTATAGTATTTCTTTTAAAAACCTGTAAAACTATATAGTACGCCTAAAAATATAGTATTTTATGGGAACAATAAACAGTACAGTAAGTTTATAGAAAGATTTCTTTTGCACATTACATAGAACGTTTAAAAATTGTGGATTTTTTAAATTCGTTTTGTGTTGCCAAATCGAATAATGATTTATTGCACTGAAATATATTTCCGCGTACTATATATTTCATCAACATTATATAATACGTGCGCGTACAAGCGGTGATAGCCTAATAGTTAAGGATTTGGCCTCTTACTAGGGGGATCCAGGTTCGAATCCCAGGGCGCGCACTTCTGATTTTTCGGAGTTATCCGTGTTTTAAACGCTTAAATGTCACTCGCTGTAACAATAATGGAGAAATCGTGAGGAAACCTGCATGCCGAGGAGTTTGCCAAACTCAAAAGTGTGTGAAGTCTGCCATTCCGCACTTGGTCAATATGGTGGACTATGACCTTAACCTTCTCATTCGGAGAAGAGACCCGTACTAAATAGTGGGCAGTGTTGGTTTAACATGATGGTATAGTTCGTA
The DNA here is from genome assembly GCA_018249125.1 of Asbolis capucinus. Classification (NCBI taxonomy): domain Eukaryota; kingdom Metazoa; phylum Arthropoda; class Insecta; order Lepidoptera; family Hesperiidae; genus Asbolis; species Asbolis capucinus. The sequence goes on from DWJZ01007278.1 coordinate 753, forward strand.
TTCGTAAAATACAGTACAATACTATATAATATATGTAGTACGGTTGACAGCCCTATCCTACCCCTCATACTGTGAGAGACCCGAGCCCAGTAGTAGAACAGCTCTGCGTTGCAATGATGAAAATGTCAATATATATCGATAACTTTATTAAACTTGAATTAAAAAGCAAGAAAACCCACGTCCACGTTTATAACCATAATTATTTCTCAGTACACAAATCACCTAAATACGCAAGGTTTGTCCCGTTACCAACACAATACAAACGACGGGACACCGTGACAGCGTGACAGCGTGATGGATTACGAAGCTAATCGCGGACTCGTCAACGTCTCAAACACATTATTCACGACTTTTTCTTATTTTGCCTATAATATACATACCTAAATGGAATTTCTTCGCTTGTTTCGATACTAAGTGATCGGAAAAGTTACGCGTGTGAAAATAGGTGCTCGTGGTAAGTATTTCGGGCTTCCGTGCTGCTGAGGACACCTGAATCCGTCCCACTTGTCGTAAGATAGCTATCGTTAGCCGGCGGAAGTCTTCAGTTGACATATTTCTGAAACTTAATTTGATACATTATTAACTTTTTCTTAATTTGCCCATAAAGTACTCATACATACCAAAACGAAATTTCTTCGATTGTTTCGATAGTAATTGAACGATAAAGTGCACGCGGTCGGTACGAGATGGGTGTTGTGATAAAAATTACATACTTCCGTGCCTCTGAGGGCACGTAACGCAGTCCTAAAGATCGTTAGACAGCAATCGTTAAGCCATATCGAGGACCTTCGGGCATAAAAGCTTCCGATCCTTGGGTAAGAGCAGCTAAGGGTATCCACTAGTCCTCCTCAGTTGAAAGGAGGCCTCTGTAATTATTAATAGGCCATTAATAGATTGAATCCATACCATACATACCAAAATGATTGTGTTGTGTAAGAAACGATAGAAGTGTGTTAATGATATTGGTCAACCTGACCGAACTAGTCAAGCGAAAATATCTCGTTAATGAATTTGTAACTGCTGCTGACAGACGGCGATCGGTGATTGGTGCGACTGTCTGCGAAGCGAGTGGTGCCGGGTTCGTTTTCGTACGATTTAAGGCAGATAAACGTTTGTTTCTCGGTTTTAAAGGCAGGCCGGTTGGTCTAGTGGTCAATGAACCTGACTACTACACCGGAAGTCGTGGGTTCGATTCCCACACAGGTCAAACTTTTCTGTGATGAGCAGGAATGTTTGTTCTGTGTGTCTGGATGTTTAATAAAAATATATATTTAAGTATGTATTTAAAAGTATTTATGTATGTTTATCAGTTATCTGATCACCATAGTACACGCTAACGCTTAATTTGGGTTCAGATGGCCGTGTGTGAGTTGTCCAAAGATATTTAATATTATTATTTGTGTCGTTAACGCCACTCTCTCACTAGGTTTATTTTTTGTTAGCTTGATTAATAAGTAATATATATGTAACAGTCATGACGGGAAAAAAATTGTCTGTCATATAAAGTTAATTAGTCTTGGTTAAGGCTAAGAATCGAACCTGAGACCACTAGTTAGCTACTAGCTCTAGTTCTGATACGCTACAATGCTGTATTTTTTTGTAAATTTTATGAACTTAATGAATATATTCATAACATACATTTCTGAGAATTTTACCGACATGATGACTTATTTAGGAGGCGAATTTTAATAGTTTTTCAAAACGAAACGAACGCTGTTTACTACTAATATTAAAATTCAAAATTTCTATTACCAATACATGAGTGTTAACATTTTTTTTTTCAATCTACGAGTACTTACCTATCAAAAATGTGCTTCATTGACGAGAAGAAACGGTGAAAAAATCTCCTCAAAACATCTTTTAAATTATTACATCTTTGATATCTTTTTAAAAAGAAAAATAAAATTACAAAAAACTAAATTTTATAAACAACGCGGAACTACAGCATATTTATATACGATCCTATAGGTGAGAAGCTGTTGAAAGACGTCATGATGGATTGCATGGCTAATCGTTGCCTCCACGATGCCCCAACACATATTATTTACGATATTTCATTAGTAACTTGTTCTACGAGTGCTGTTCATTATATGGAAAGTGATGAACTACCAGTCTGGATATGCCCTACTCATGGTTCGAACGATTTTCTAACGTGATTAAATACTGGTCCTACTAATATTATAAATACGAAAGTTTGTGAGGATGTTTGTTACTTCTTCACGCAAAAACTACTAAACGGTTCTAAATGAACATTTTAAATGCCAACGGGTACTCACCATCTGTTTATTATTAAAGCAATATTTCGACTCAGTTGCATGAGTCTTGGTTACCATGATCTTGCCGTGACCACCCCACAACTGGGTCCCAATATCGGTATAATAATAAACATATCGTGAGTACCCGTTTGCATTTAAAATGTTTAGTATCCGCGACTATATTAGTTTGAAAAAGGATCTGAATAAAATTTGGTACAGAGATTGACTGTAGTTGAAGTCTGAAATAACTTAGGCTACTTTTTATTAACATACAACACGGACGATGCCACGTGCAGATGCTAGTATTCTCATAAAGCATAATAGTTTAAAAAAGCAAGCTTCGGTAATTCTGGAAAAGACAAATCTAATGAGCCGAAACACGACGTGTTTACTAGTATCCAACCAGGGTTCCCGATCCACTTTCCATTTCCATCATCTGATCAGCACTTCGGTATCATTTTACTGTAATGTCACTCAAAAATGGCAAGTTTCATGCAGATACAATATCCCTATGAGAATTGGTGGGACTCGCCAATATCGGAATACCAACTAAATCCCAGCAGCTTGTACTTTTCGTGAGTCGCAACTCTCCCATTTCCTAGTTCTTCACCAAACCAAAACTTCGGATAATTTTATTACACACGTCAAAAAAAAACAATAAAACTTATAAAAATAATCAAATGTCACTTCCAGGTACACTTTATTTACACAAGCCAGGTAGCGCGCCCGAATGCGTGTTATTAAGATGGTAATTTTAAATGGACTCTTGTTTTAATTGAGTTATGGGCGATGTTACGCTTATTAGAGTGGGCAGTATAATATGCCTATCGTTCACGCGTAACCGTTTACGAAAGAAAATAAAATTTGGAATTATTTGTTTCTTTTTCTTTCTCTCTTATTCTTTGTCTCTTTCCCTTCTCTTTTTTCTCTCCCTCTTTTTGTTTCTTATTCTCTATGTTTATGATGTTAATGATAACTTGGTGTTGCTAATTTTCATGGAGGTAATTACTTAGCATGAAATGGCTGCTCGTTCCAAATAACTACATGTATTTAATCAAATAACCAATTATAATTATGTACCAATCCCCACTTGGCCAGAGTAGCAAACTGTTAGTAATATACCTCAATAGGGAGAGGAAACCCGAGTTCAGCTGTGGGACAGTGATGGGTTGCAATACACCAATTATTACATACTTTCCTGTTGAGTTCCCTTGACAACTGCAATCACAGGAAACTACCTCCCACAAGGTGGATCATTATTACCAAAGACGCTTCATTTAACTTACTTCTTAACGAGGCTTATACACCGACCAACCAGCAAACTGAACCAAATCAAAGTTAGTACACACCGAAGTATATCATAGGAGTCTATAATTATATTATTGTTTCAAAAAAGAATACAGACCAATCTACTTCAAGCGAATTGGTTTGTTTCCCAACATTACGACTCCTATATTTGCTAGGAATTGTAGAAAAAAAAATACTGATGATTTCTACCGCTAAAATATCATACTTATTCGATGTTCTGAGCATGTAAAAACCGCCAAGAAATAATACATTATTCCAACCATAATAAGTAAAATATGTAAAAATAACTTTCATAAATTTTCAACAGGTTGACAACTTTGACAAATAACGATGACATCTGACAAGTCGTCATCAAAACAGTTGTTACGAACCTCACAGACAGTGCAAGCAGTTCTTAATCTTACAGATTATATGTTATGGTATGTAGAGTGAAACAATACATTCTCACGGGATAATGTACGTGTATTTTGGACGTTGTAATAGTTTAATGATATTCCGGTTCATTGTGACAGCTATGGCTCTTTCCCACGGAAGCAAGGTTCGATACGATTTTCCTGTTATTTCCTAAACTTTGCCCATCGATTCCATTTTACGAACGATGTGGGTTATGCTGTCGTGGGGTTGGGTTTTGAATTAAAGTATCAAAATTTTATACAATTGTGTATGGGTAATTTGGCATGTGTCTTTTGAATACTTGACTACTACTTCAAACTTGACTACTGTCAACTAAGGCCACAGATAAAAAAAGACAAGTGTAACAATTGGCATACTTTGGTGTGTACGATTTAAGGGTCGTTCCAGTATATCTGTGACTAATACATATACAATTAATAATATACAACGTATGTTACTAAAAACAGGGAAACAAAAAATATAATATTTTTGGAATTAATTAACAAGTACTTAAATTTACTATTTCTTCATCGGAATTCATTGCATATGACTTTTCAAAAAAGCAGCGTATTCTCTGCATTGTCGTAGCAAAGCAATAGTCGCATTCAAATAAACGCTTTAACTTTAACAATAAAACATCACGTATAAAAAATAGTGCACAGATATGTATATATCGACCTACGTCTCAACACAAGTTAAATGTCGATTTTAAAAAGAGCATTCTGCAAAATGGAATACCTCCCCGCCGACATTTACCGTCGCTCCGGTAAAATTACTGAGAAGTCAATAAAATCGAAGTGAAATATTGGCCGATAGTCGAATAGCGATGAGTGGCGACCTCGCTTCCGAAAACCATCACCGGGTCGACCGCTGTAGAAACAAAAAGGCCGGTGCCGCCGGTGCACTTCCGATTGCACTGCCAACGCTGAAAAATTACACTGACAGTCGTACCAACTGGAGTTAATACATTACGAACGCTCCACAAATTCGACGGAGTAATTTCCTATTTGAAAATTCAGTTTTTTCTTCCATTTTCAACGAACGTACGACTCGCTGCCCCGGGCTGACGCTCGCCGGATGATGGGAAATGTGCCCAAGTAAATTAGACGACTTGCCAGTTTTATGTGCACAATAGAGTTTTTATACTATTATTTTTATACCCTGGTATATGAAATTTTCTTGTTATTTCTAATATTACGATTAATCATTTATCATATCACAGCTATGTTGTGGTTTGAAACATACCTTGTTCACTCAATGCCTTTATTGAAAATTCAGGCTTCCAGTTTTATCCGCAACAAAGTGACAGAGGTCGAAAATGGCCTTAACTGTTAATAAACTAAAAAATGGTACGGCCGTGCCGCTGTTTTGCTTGACTTGGCGGGGGAATTACCGTGCCCCAAGATGTCATTTCAACAACGTTTCATTCCTTAACACTATAATAGAAGTGATTACTTATCTATTGAAATCTATTACCTAATTGAAACAAATAACAATTAGTAGGTAAATTATTTATTTGTACCTGGAGAATTTAATTACAACGTCTTACGCTAGATGGCGGCCGAACAACACAGATTATTATTATCAGCTACAGTTATAGTTGATCGATCAACGAAGTCATTCAAAACGGAAAACTCCAAATGTATTACAAATAACTGTAATAAGCAAGTCATATATGATCATTACGACATAAATAATGATGATTACCATAATAATTGTTAAACTTCAATGTATTGCACGGACCCAAAAGATCCTAATGAGTTTGCATGCAACCGTACCCATATAATGGATGCACTAATTTTACAAAGCAACTTAAGACCGCACTGGGCGTCCAGACAGTGGTAAAGATACAGTCCTTATTTGGACAATTTTTTTATTTATTATGATAAAAAAAGGTATTTTTAAAAGTAACAAAACCAACCTTCTTTTCTCATACATACTTTTTACCTTTTAGGGTATAATTCAAGTATGGTTTTACTAACAAACGGATCATATTTTATCATACAGGTTACTGAATAATTTTGATGAAAAGGCAAAAGTAAATGGTGGACCTAGTCATAGGAAGAAGTTAGCACTAACTAGTATAAAATTACTTACTCGAAGACTAATATTAAATAATAATATTTGATCATAATGACGATGTTGTCTCTATTGATTTTGGGATAAGTTTGTAACCGACACAAACACAGGTTTGTATCTACCTAGTATATGTCCTCTTTCGTTAGAAATCTAAGTTAAGATTTTCTTATAATTAATTCCTCACAACATAAAGTAAAATTTAGACACAGTTCATTTTTCAAAATATACACTGTCACATCGCTTCTAATCCGTCCAGTGTGTTAATACCCTCATTTTAACAGAACACCTCCGTAACAGTCTTAAAGCCTTCCCAGAACTTATGACGCACGGTTTGTTTGTGAAAAAAGTCGACAATTACAACTTTGTTGCCGAAGAGCCGTAACGTTCGTGGAACGAAATGGGACATCGCTTTGTTTACAAGCTAACCTCTTGTAGCGAGCCAAATCAACTTGGCGACGATCTACGTCTTTGGTATTACTCTGTGACATGTTTTGACAATATTCCTTTTAAAAAAAATATATGTTTTCTGTGGCCAGTTTTTCTGTTTTGTCCATAATAAAATGCTGCCAAGTAAATAAAATTATTTTAAAAGAGAACATCTGTGATGCAGGCACCACAATTTCCTTTCAAATTCGGACTGGGCTTCACTAAAAATTGATCTGATTACTAATATTAATATAACTTATCTAATTACGTCTACCTATTAGATATTAAATATTTTCGAAGGACCATATTTTCTTTTCTCGCATTTTCGTGAAACGTATGTATTTTTCCAAGAATAATAGAAAATTTAGCTTAAGTAAACTCAAAAAAATCACGGATGGTATTATGATTCCGTGTAGTCCCATGCCCCCTAATTTCCTCCGTCTCCTGTGTCACGGATGGTGTGAACGTATGGGACATCAAAAATACCCAATAACTGAGAACAAACGTCAACTAACATTAACATTAATCAACAAACATCAGTCACAAAATACAAGCGATAGAGCGCAGAACATGTCTTCACAGTCAAACCCACTAGACTGGGTCGTTCTTCAAACCTATGATTACACAGTTCGCGAGGCGTAGCGAACGCGACGCGATATAAACATTGTAACGTGTAAACACAAGACTAATACTAAGTTAACAGTCAGCTATAACAACTTACATTTAATGCCTTCCAATTACAGTCTTCACTCGTTTTAACGATTTCGCTGAGCGTTAACTATTCCAATTTTATGTTTCAACAGTCGAAACGCGAAATTCCCGATGTTGCCAACGAAATAAATATTTTATGCGTAATTATTTTAAAGTTAATGGTGTCGTGTTCACGTTGAATCGATGAAATATTGCACAATTTTTGGATGTTTCTGTATCTTCCATTACGAATACATCTTAAAACTAAATACATACATAACACAGATTTCAAAACAAGAAAAAAATAAATATGTTGTCTGATCACTATAGCACGAGTTAATGTCTAGTTTGGGATAAGATGGCCGTGCGTGAGTTGTCCTGTGATATTTTTTTGTTTTTATTTTTATTTATTTCAAACCATATGAGTTTATACATACGTAAAACTCCTACATTTCAAGGAGCAAATTAAACATTAAATATTAATGTTTTATTTACAAATTTGCATGTGTTTTTAATTTTTTTTAGACACATTTATTAGAAATACAGCATTATCGTGCACGGTCTAAACCTTGAATTTAATGATGAATTGTGTAATTTAATAAAATATTATTTTTTGTGTTTCTTATTCTTAATACGGTATACAATCAACGCTATCATCTGAACTAAAAATAAATTATAATATAGATTAAAATATGTACATACATATATCACGTGTATCAGTTGAATATTTAATGCAAGATAAGTAACTCTGTATTTCTTTGTAGATACATTGCAGATGAGAATGTTTTCAGTTTTCATACTTTTAAGAATGTGAATTTTCTGTAGTTGGGTTTCGTTGATTTATTATTTGTTTTTACTTTCCAGGTTTTTTTAAGGAACATAAAAATCAGGCAGAAAATGCAAAATCGGGATTACGTGTCACGTGCCGCGGGTAAATCCGCAGGCACCATCTTGTAAATTATATCACACTAGGGTCGTCCCGTGGCGTCGTTCGCGTCATGTTCTTAGTTTTATTCCGGTCCGTTCCTATAAATATTTCTATAAACCAAAATGTGCGTTGTAAAATAGTATCCGTTTTAATTAAATTCATGGTTCACCATTCTCGTCATAGTGGCTTCCACATAAACGGTAGGTATATGCTGTCGCCGACTTTTATTTAGAACTACTCGCGACAAACAATTCCACGATACATCATCTTTGTGTAACTCCAATGGTTTAGGCAGCGTACACAAAGATAGCTCTTAGAGGACAGATTTTTTTCGGACTTCACTGACATGTATATTTACTGACATTATATTATGACCAAAATTACATAAAATCATTGCAAATTATAGACTATAGTTATTCTACTGTACAACCTATATTACTGTAAAGTTTCATCCTAATCCGTCTAGTAGTTTTTCGTACTTACTTCGTACGTACATCCATACATACATACTTATAAACTTTCACGTTCATAATATTAGTAGGATATCTAGTAATCCCTCTTGTCGAAGAAGATTATGTGATAATATAGTATGTATATAATGACATAATAATACAGTAACATACCTTAATATTTGTTATGGATTTAAAGCAAAATCCATTATATCACAGATCTCTACCGAATTCTTGTTGTTTTATAACAGTACGCAATCATTTGTATAAGAAAGTTTCCCATATTTTGGGATTTTACAGACGAGCTAGTACTGCTGGACCTATGACGTCTCTGACTATGACGTCACTGTATTATGAATTATGAAAGTTGATAAGTTAATTTAAGTTCATAATTGCCTTCAAATGAAATTAAATGAAAACTGTAATGAAATGAAATCTATTTATTTCGTCTTAAGAACCAAAAACTCGCTTAACGAAAGTAAAAATTTTACAATACAAAGTCCCTACTTGTCCATATTTCAATCTAACATCATCGCCATGTCTCACCGACGCACACAGACAAGGCACGCAAGATAAAGTATGGTAGCGATTTACAGGATCACGCACCATTGGTAGTCAGCTCAAGATTATATAAAAAAAATCTAGTATGGTATTCCTTCCATTACTTCTAGTACGGGGATGAGCAACCTTTTTAAATAAAAGGCCAATTTAAAATTCATTTTTGCAAGAGGGCCGCACATACATATACATATATGTAGATTAATTCTTTAAATACTGAATCAAATCTACTTAACGTTTTAGAATTAATATATAAAGTTTTTATATTATTGCTTTAATTTTGTATCATAATATTAAATTACTTAATATTTTGACTCAGTGGATGAATTTATTGAGTATAAAAAATAAATTAAAAAATGCTTGAAGGGCCGCAAGCAGAGGATTGCACTACAACAGTAGTAGGTATATGTAAATTTAAAGGGTTCTTCATCCTTTTTAATATCCTTTTTTAATTAAACATTAAATAAGATTAACTCGAGTTATATTTAAATTTGTCAGAACCACGTATAACTACACTTTTGTCTCGTTGGCGACTTACGAATTTTATTATCTATGGCTCAAAATGATATATGACGCTCTTAACTTGAGAATCATAAAATATTTTCTGTTTGTGAAATATTTCTGAAGCAATAAAGCAATAATTCACTACGGGACTACGGGGAAGATGGCGAAGCTTTATTTGCCGCCATAAACACACCGTTTATGGAGTTTTTTGCTGTTCGGCCCGTGAAGTGCGTACGCGCTTGAGCATAAACTTCGCTATTACCATCGCTGTGATTAAACTTGTCCTTTAGTTAATGCACCTATAACTTAAGTGCCATCTACTGATGCAGTGTTTTTGTGGGTATAGGTATAAATATTTATGTAAAAGGCAGGATTCCGTTTTAAATGGCATAATTTGAAATATTCTCATTTCGTTCTTGTAGTACTTTAAGTAACTTATAAAGGGAGACAAGACCTAGACATTTTCCTAGACAATACCTAGGAAATTTTAAAATATTTTTATTTTGTTAACAGGTCTCTGTTATACCTACAAAATTTTCAAATACTCTCATTTCGTTAACAGGTCTCTGTTATACCTAGGAAATATTCAAATATTTTCATTTCGTTCAGTATTAAATACATGCTGCTTTTTCTGTACAAATTATAACCATTCGTTGTAAATTTTAAAGTTTAAAAGAGTCAGATCTCTACAATACTTAGAAATTTCTTAGGTATTGTCATAATGGCAGCAATTCATATTTTGTATTGCTGTTAGTTAATATGGTATACACGACGATTAATAAAGAGCATTATAAGAAGAAAATGGCCTAAATAGATAACTTACTTATGTACTTTGAGAAACAACACAAGCTTTTAAAATACATTAATTATTTTCCTATCAATAAATCCCCAAATAATTCCATTACATAATGCACAGAATCATACAAATATTAATAAATCATTGCAAATATTACTTAACTTCCATATTATTAGTAAGGATTGCACATTAAATCTGCGGTTATCGTCAGCATCTAAGGGCCAACCAGCGCGTCGGCGTTTCACACGATTGAAGAGGTATGAAACTTTGGAAGTGTCGACGGGGGGCTCCATTAGTCAGCGTGATTAGTTTCCGAGTTAATGTTTCAATGAGATGACTAATCGTCGGCTACAGTGACAAATGTGAGTGCGCGCGCGCACCTGCCCCCGCTCCCCGCAGCCATCGCTCAGCCGAGGTGTTATGTGTAACGGATGAAGAGATTTATATTTATTAAAGCTAGTGTAACCATAGTTTTGGTACATAATAGTACGATTTTCCGTACATATATGTATAATCAATATTTGCTTGTGCGATTTTTATGGACTCTGAAATGGTAGAAGATGTCTGATGTCTGTAGCAACTTTATTAAGAATGCTCTGAAGAAGCTTTTGATGATGATGAAAAATATATTGAATGGACACACAATTGCCGAGGATTGATTGATTGTGTTGGGTAAGGTTGGTTGAGTTTTACAACAGAAGGTATTTTACTTTTTGAGATATCAAAAAAAATTTCCATTCCTACTATTCGTAGATGCCAGAAAACCCTAATTTCTAACATTCTGAACTAAAAACAATTCCTTTGATCACTGAATTATTTATTTTATATTGAATTATATATAGGAAAATTTGAAATTTCTTCTATGAGATGTCCTAGATGTCGTAGGTTGTCAGTTTTTTTTTTAATATCTTTGGACAACTCACACACGGCCATCTGACCCCAAACTAAGCGTCAGCTTGTACTATGGTGAACAGACAATTGATAAACATACATATATACTTTTAAATACATACTTAAATAGATATTTCTATTACACGCCCAGAGACACAGAACAAACATTCCTGCTCATCACAGAAAAGTTTGACCTCGGTGGAAATCGAACCCACCACCTCCGGTGT